>BLKR01000448.1:492500-521295 GCA_011170035.1 Teleogryllus occipitalis
GACGAAGGAGAAATTTTAATATATTTAAAATGAAGAATTACATAAAAATACACTTAAAATAGAATGAATAAAATATTGCATTATATTATTTGGTACTTTCGTTGTAGGACACATTTTTAGTGAACACGTTTCTGTATATTCACTAACTTTTGTTTCTGCTGTCGTGGAATACAATAATAAAAGTTTATCAAATTCTGATTGTGAAATCTCAACATTTGAAATGACATCCTAGCTGAGCGACGAATCTTGTTTTCTGTGCCGTACAAATAACTTTCCAATCTTCGCCTTCGGGGCACGTGGATAATGAGATTTAAATGGTTGTCGCAGAGACTTCGTTATTCTAGTGGACAAAGGAAGAAGCCTTTCACGCGTTTCAGGAAACATATTTTCTACAGAGGAATTCAAAAATATATTGTGTGCACGTGAGTTCCAGACAGACCGACAATTTTATTGAGCCGACGAATATGTGTATGCATAACGGAAAAATGATGCAATGTCTGTCAAATGACATTTTTTCATCAGAAATTTAAATTTCATACCACAACAAGATGCTCTTCTTTATTAGCTGATTATTACTCTGGACTCTCTATATATATATATATATATATATATATATATATATATATATATATATATATATATATATATATATATATTCAGCAATTAGTGTCTCCAGAATGTGTCAATTTTAACCCTGAACTGGTGTGGTAAGGTTTTGTTACATAACCAGCGTTGTGGATATTTTATAGGTATAGGATTTTCAAAATCATTTAGATAAAATAATTGATATTTAATATATTTTTCGTATTTAAATAATAATTAACTCTGTCACAGATTATTGATAAATAATCGTAAATAAAACTTTATTTTTACCCATTATTTTTTTTATCTTTTTTTCCCATTATCGTTTTCTGATAAACATATTTAACGATAAGATATAAACATTATTGCAAAAATGACTCGTAGACACTCTTTACAAATGTTTGGCTGATATTCATGGCACATTGACCAGCAACATATATCACAAATATTTTCTTTTTGTTTTCGGTCTTTTTTTATATAATGCGCACCGCTTCATTTCCCTGGCTACTTGTTGATTACATTCCGTACCGGGAATAGATTCCTACTATATTATTGAAGTGGTTTCACGAAGCTCTCTAGTTAGGTGCACGTTCAAGGATGATGTTCATGTGAGGTTCGGCGAGTTGACATGTCAGCATCTTCAAGAATTTTTGCTATGACAGTCATACCCATTTTGTAAGTCTTTAGAGTCACTATAATTACTCTCCACTTCTTCCAATCATCTATAGATAGCGATATCATGGTCCGCCGTGACTCCCAAAAGTTTCTTCATTTACGCCACTGCAAAACAACTGCACGAAATTCAACAGTACTTCTCAAATCTCAAAATAAACACATTGTTTGAAGGTAAACAGCATACCAACGTTCTCATTTAAAAAATAGGCAGGATATTTAATTTCGAAATTCGAGTGGGGTCAAAATGGCACCACGACGCCAGTTGATGGTTTGTGGATGGCAAGTGGCTTTGGTAACGTGTGCAGCAAGCCATAAGAAACACCGACACTGCCCGTACATTTCCAACATTGAATAATTACTTTAACAGTTTCTATATTGTACATTATCTTTCGCATTATACTAGTGAATCGTTTATTTTAGGAAGGGTATAAGTCACATTTTTCCATAGTTTTTTCTTTTAATATACTGAATTGGGGTAGCCATTTTAGGTTTAGAAAGGGCACTTTTCTATCGCGAAATGAAAATGTCTACCAAGCAATACATCCACAGAAGGCCACGGATTTATACTGAGTGGCTATACTGTCAGAGTTATCAGAAGAGCAATTAAAAACAGTGTACATTCCAAACGAGTATGAAACGCAGATAAGAGGGCTCAAGTGCTAAAATTATTGATTGTTATTAACAGAAAGAAACATCATCAGATTTTAATAACTGGTGATCTCTACTTCAGAAATTCATTTAAAAATGAGAAAGAGAGAAGATTTTAAACATCCGAATTGTACTAATTTAAAATGAACAAAAGAAATGTTAAAGGAAGTAATTACATCAATACATAATTTTATCTTAAGAATGCCAATTTAATATATATATCACTTTTCCGAATGAAATAGCTTTTGAAGTAAAAGAAACAAACAACAAAAGAAATTAAATACACCAAAAAA
Source organism: Teleogryllus occipitalis (assembly GCA_011170035.1). Lineage (NCBI taxonomy): Eukaryota > Metazoa > Arthropoda > Insecta > Orthoptera > Gryllidae > Teleogryllus > Teleogryllus occipitalis. The sequence continues at coordinate 494,699 of BLKR01000448.1, forward strand.
GTCCTCAAATATGCAAAGATGAAGCGAAATCTTTCAGTGACACCTTTGGCAATGGGTTAACTACAATACCAGGTAATTCAGTCGAAGCTGAAAACAACACACATTTCCATGTTGATTACTTTTTTAACTCTTTTTGTTCATTCAAGCATTAATTTGAAATTTGTTCTCTATTTCAATACTCATTGCTCCCGAGAAGAGAACACTTGTCCAAGACAAACAATATATTAAATGGGAACCACCATTTTCATTTAAAAAAATCTGAAAGTCCAGTGTAAACTGTATTTTCGTGTCCTTCCCAGGATGAAATACAAATAATTGCAAAGAAAATTAATACAAATATTTTTTGTTTCCTGCAAAATGGAGAAAACGTGCCTTTTGCCCTTTCTAAAGTAATCAAATCAAATGTTTAAGAAATTAATATTCCATAATATTAATAAAATAATATAATAAAATAATTCCATTAAATTAATAAAATATAAAAGTTAATTAAAATTTTCTTATTTAAAAATTACTTGGTCCAAAGAGGCTGACAGCTCGTATTGGCTCCGTCCGTTGTACCTCATTCCAATATGGTTCATTATTTAGAAAAAAATTAATACAAAGTATTATTTAGAAAGTAAGACGGGAGATAAATTTGCTAAGAAATGCAAAGAATGTACATATGTTTTGGTACTGGTAGCAACCGGCTGATTGATGAATAGCAATGCTGGATGAATATCTTTCACAAAATTGTTCCCAAAGACGGCCCCCTCTACAAGGCGCGAAGGCATCTAGAAGGTGCCATCGAGTGGAGATAAGAGGAGCGTGATGTGGAGTGTGTGTGGGAAAGGGTTAGTGACGTGGGGACGAAGTGAGTGCAAGTGGCTGCGAGCGGAAACGGCGGCCGCGGTGACAGCTGGGCCGGCGGCGCCCGGGGGCTGGGAACGGTGCCGCGAGGGGGCGGCGCCGGGGGGCGGGGTCCCGTTAGGTGCGCGAAGCGGCGCCGGCGCGGCGCAGTGTGCGATGCCCGCTCGCAGGGCGCGGAGAGGAGCAGGCGGAGGCCGAGCAGGGGCACCGCGCGCCGCAGGATGGGGCGCCGCCCGCGCGCCGCCCACGCCCACGCCCATCGCCGCCACGCGCCCGCGCCCGCGCCCGCGCACGCCGCGCACACCGCGCACGCCGCGCACACCGCGCACACCGCGCACCGCCCGCCCGTGAGTCTGCAACGCCACACTTCTTTCTCACAACCACAAATTTAATACCAGGCACTTCAAAAATGTGTTCATTTTACGTTCTCTTCTTACCAAGGATTGTCATCTAGCGAAAACGGCGGATATTCGACAGAAAAACTCTTGTTGTCGGGTTCTGGTAACCAACATGTGGATAAATCCTGTCCCTATAAATAGTCAATTACTTCCTCTGACACGTAGAATAATCAGAATCCATGGTTTGTGGGTCCTCGATACAGAAAAATCCATCGACGGGAAAAACGTCTGTCTGTTCGTCTGTGTCTACATGTCTGTTTGAAATCTGGTCTAAAAATTAGATCTCTAAAAATTATCGTACAGAAGTTTTTGAAAACATGTCGTGTAGTTTACGCGTAATTTCTGCTTGAGATTAATGCAATTTACAAAACAAAACATTTTCTCTAAAAACGAATCCAAACTTTCTTAATTTTTTTTTTGTTTCACGAATAGAACAAGGGACGTTTAAAAGAATTACACAGATCTCAGTTTCGTTGAACTCTGAATTTTGAAAATACGATAAAAGTTATAAATATTTCGAGGAAGTTTGTGCTTTTTTAGCACCACTAGGTTTTGGTGGTGGGCACCATGGATAAATATATGTGTGCAGTGAAGAGAGACCCGGAACCAGAATAAAGACGTGCCACAACGAATCATTCGGCGACGGACCTCTTCGTGATTGCGGGGACCGTAAAGCCGTACGGTCAGAATCGGTGACAGTTGTTTCCGTGCGAGTCTGAACGTCCCCTCTTGCCTTTATCGCAAAGGAGCCCAAACCCCCAGCCTCGCCCGGCCATCGGCCGCTGCATGGAGCTCCTTTACTCGCGGCCCCTTCCTCGGTCACTTCTTCCGGCGAGGGAGCGGGTCGCTGCCGTATTTTGGAAAACAGTCGAATTTGGGTCACTCCGGTCTCGTCCCTGTCCTTGAAAGTGCCACCAACGTATAGTTTCCATTTGTTTTAGGACCAAATTAATAACGGACACTTCACACATCAGTGTTCCGTAAGTATTCGATACTTATTTACAGACAGCTCTCAGACCCCACTCATTCACAGGAATGTGGAGAAAGGAGGTCGGCTCCTCCAGTAAGAGTCCCTCATTCGGCCTCCTCCACTGAAGATGTCCTTACGTGGCGCCCCTTTCTACTATGAAAAACAATAACAACCATTTTGCATAAGATTTGAGTTTTATACGAAACGCATCATTCATACCTGAAAAGATACACAGATGACATGGATAATTACTTGGAAGTTCAACATAATGAATGATTTCGAAAGGGCACAAGTCAGTTTCGACGGTCTTTGTACGGAAAATATTGTTCTCTCTCTACTCACTTCTACAATACATCTGATGCAAAGTACGTTGACATTTTTCCGTTCACTAATGGAAGCACTCATTCCAATTGAGTTATTGATTATTTCGCATTTTCGAGAACGTCAACTCCTATGGTCATTCGTGCGGTAAGTGTAGTGCATATTTTATTACGTGATGTGGCCGTGTTCTCTCCTTTAGATGATGAGATCTGTCACCGAACTACACGTTTCCTGCGGGGTTTTCTCTGTCCAGGTATCTCCCACCAACGGGACACCGTCCCAGTCGGAATAAGTTCTAAGCTCCCGACTGGTCTCTCGATTTGTGTGGTAGTGTAGGGCATTTAACTGTAAGTGTGTGTAACAAGTGACAATAGGCAAAAGAATAGGAAGGGAAAACCACGCGCGATCCGTTTGTTAGGGTACTGCTCTGGCATTCGTCTGGTGATGATCAGAGAAATAAAGGGAAATTACCGACCAGATCTGCCGGCCGCTAGAAGCAAATATCCCCCAGGCAGCGACTGAATTAGGGCTAGCTAGTGTCGAAAATCCTGCCACCGTCGAGGCTCGAACCCTAGGACTTCCCCGTTAGAGACACTGCAGTGATTTCAGTTATGTTTTGAACATTACAGAGTAAAATTTTGAACCAATTCGAATTGTTCCACCGGTAGCGGTAGCTCAGTGCATCAACTGATGTCACTGCAGCGCCTCTAACCGGGAGGTCCTAGGTTCGAGTCCTGACGGCGGCAGGATTTTCGACACTAGCTTTTCAGCTAAGTCGAATTCAGTCGCTGTCTGGAGGAGAATTCTAGCGGCCGGCTGCTCTGATCGGTAGTTTTCCGTGGTTTCTCCGATCAACACCAGGCGAATGCCGGAGCAGTACCCTACCAAACGGGCCACGGACCGCGCGCGATCTGTCCTTCCTCTTCCTTGTCCTATCCTTTCCCCTTACAGACACACTTACACTAACATGCACTACACTACCACATATTTCGGGAGACCGGTCGGGAGCTTAGAGCTTGTCTCGGCTGGGGCGGTGCCCAGCTGATGGGAGAGTCCAGGTTAGGGGGAAGCCCCACTAGCCGACGGTAGGTCGGCGCCGGATCTCGCCATCCAGCGGGGGAAGATCACCGCCATCTCCCGAGAAAAAACATGCTCTACACTAACGGGACTAATGACCGAAGTAGTTGACGCGCCCGGAAACACGAAAAAATCAATCAATCGAATTGTTCCACTCAGCGAATGCTCCTTGTTGGTTGCGGTTTCCGCTCCTAGTCAGCAACAGCCACATTATTTTCTTCTCAAAAAATCAAGTTATTTCAGATCATCACCAGAGGGTTCTTCATCGTGCCGCGTTCGCGAATTTTCACGCCCCAAAATCCGCCGATCTCGACTCAGTTTGTATCGGAATCGCATGAAGCCGCCTTGCTAAGCACTGAAGTGTCGGGTCGATTTGAATGTTAATAACAGACACAGTTAATTATAATTTCAACCAATCAAACTATACCAGCTTCGCATTGCATTACAAAATCTTCTTGATGGTCTACGTAATTTTTTTTAAACTGTCTCCTATATTTTCTCCGTTCCGGAAATGTACCAAATATTTATAGTTGGCATTTATTTTAAATAGTAATTTAAATATTCTTAGAATATGAAAACTCCAGCTCCTTAATATTGCTCCCGCCAACACAAATCCTGATTCCAGAAGTCCAAGAATAAATTAACACATAATTTAGATGAAAGTATTATATCGGAAGTAAATTCTGTCTGTGTTCTCTAGAACGGATTTCATTTTTGAGGCTAATAGTTCCATCTCCCTGGTATCTTCCTATTAGAATGGTGTGGTTCTTTTTACTATTATGTAGTGATGAGGGATAAATTCATAGCAAAATGATACTCGATACCTCGCCGCCTGGATAGCCGAAATCACTATAGCGGAGACGCTTTAGCAAGCTCGGCTCCAAGGGTCGCGGGTTCAAATCATCCTCGAGCATGAATTGTGCTGTGGCATGGTTGGGTATTTTCCAAACCGCATCCCCTTACAAAATAACCACTGCGCCCTTTTCCTTCTCCTTTCCCGAAGGGGTGTGCGGAGGGCGAGTATGACAGATGGCGGATGAATCAACAAGACGTCCACGTGCTGCGACGTGAGCGCCACCTCCCTAACCAACAAAGTCGACAAAGCGTCGCTAAGGGCCTTTGGGCTTCAGCGGAAGTTGGTGCGGATTGCTGTGAGCCTCAAGACCTCTGCGCTGTGCGGAGAGGTTGGGGTAAATGCCCAGGCTTCAAAATCGCTGAGAGGCAAACTGAGGGCAGGGGGCATTAGTGTAAGTCTTGGCGGGAAAACCGACGTTTTGCTCATGCTGAATATATACTGCATCTATTTTGTCCTTAGTTTTCTATAGTTGTCATAGATAAGTGTAAATAAAGAAAACAAAGAGCGTCGAATTCTAGAAAACTTCGAAAACGGATGGTGGTACAATTAGGGATGACAATTTGCAAGACTCGAGAATCTCGAGTCCGGCGACCGAAACAATCTCAATTGATTTGCAATTGCTATTGCGAATGAAAATGGCGACCCGCTCCCTTGCTTTCCGCGATCATCGCCCTTGCCGCTGTAGCGTCGTGGGGCGCAACAACAAGCTGGCGAAGCAGCGAGCCAACGCACGCTGTGACGTACGAACACAGACGCCGCGACGCGACGGGGAGATTTGCGCAGGCATGATGTAAGAAATATTGTCGCGTGCCGGAACACGCGCAGTAGCACCCAATCACGAAAATTACCTAAATCCACACTAATATGGCGTGCCCTCCCTTCTAATTCATGAGCAGAGCACGTAGATACAAAAGAGTATATGATAATATGTTGTGGTTTTACTTACTATAATTCAGTTTTGTGAAGAGTAACATTCTCAAATACGTTAATTGTGTTAATTCTACTACTATTGTATTACTTCTGATTGTAAGCGTATTAGTTACATTATTATTGTTTCGACATGCACAATTCGACTAAATATGTTGATTGCTGTAAAATAAACATAGCATAAACACAGTCAGACCGCCATAAATTGTATCTGATAGTTTTTTCAATAATATTCGACATATAGAAACTTCAATATACAGAGATATCACGAAATTATGAAATTTTAGCAATTTCTATTAAAACAGTTTTGGAAAAATCGGGTAAAATGAAAAATTCAAACATTAAATAATTAACAAATGTTTTAATCATTCATACCAAATATTTATAAATAGGAATATGAAATTAGAATGGCTTTTTCTGTAACGTTAAGGGATTTTCGTTTAGACATTTCAAACACTCATCTTAAGCACGTACCAGCAAACTGAAGCTGCACTGAAATGACAAACTAACATCTTAGGGCAGGGCCATTAGACGAAGGGGCACGCGATTGACCTTCAGATCGAACGCATTCTCACGACTGACAAGTTCCTACGGGAAGGGTTTGCAGGAGTGTTACCTTCTGAGAAAGCTGGGAACTGGACGTAGAATGTGTATGAACTTTTTTCAATTATATCAACGTTCCGAAGGAAGTACAATATTTTCATATATTATAAGGCCACGTACATATTTTTTAAAATACGAACAGTTTCCAGTAGTTTTTGCTTCGAAATTGTATATTCGAATTTCTCGGACTTGTTTTGTTGAAGTCTATCACGAGATACCAGTTCGCAATACGGTACACATCAGTTTAAACGTACAACAGCAGTTTAAACATCTCAGAATTCCTTCTCATTGTTGGGCTTGGACGATTTTCATTGTATGTGATGTAGATTTGGAATATAATATTTGTTCTGATGTATTAGCTGTAAAATAATTCGTTTTTGCACCTAAACCGTTACGATCGTTAATGAGTTTTACAAGTGAAGCCTAAAATATATTATTATGAACAGAAATTGCTATTTTATTATATTACATGAACCTTGCTGGAAAACACGCAGTCGGTAACAAGCCTGCATTAAAATTCATCAACTCTAGTCCTACGCAGTCTCCTGCCCAAACTCCATCCCTTTCATCTTCCGTACCTTCTCCACCCCCACCCTTATTTCGAACCCTCTTACCTCCTCCTCTGAACCTACTCCCGTTTCTCCCATTCCCACTACCAATTCGTCTACACCTGATGCCCCAATTTCCTCACAGCCTGTCACTGCTGGGACACGTTACAACCTTTGATCACGCACTCGAAGTAAAAAATGGAGTAAATATATAGCAGTCAGATGCAGCAGTAAAACATTCGTGTTGGTACTTGCAAAAGATAAACATACTGCACCATAATGTTCAATCCCTTTCAAATAAAACTGAGTTTATCGAGGCAGCTCTACAGAGATGATCAAATGGATGTTCTTTGCTTTACAGAACGTTGAACCTCCTAATAAACTTAGCATTTTCCAAACTTTTACCTCGCAGGCTTTTATTGCAGAGAGAGAGAATCGCATAAAGTTCCCACATATGGGGGTTCCTGTATTCACGTTAGAAATAATATTGATTCTATCTCCTTGACAGAATTAAATGTGTATTTCGTGGAAAATGTTTTCGAAATTTCTGTTGTACATCTTACTTCGCGAAAAGAGGTATTACTTTGTATCTACCGGCCTCCAACAAAAAGAGCTGCAGATTATATTTTGTTCTTAGAAAAACTGGAGATAACACTTAGCAAAGTCAGCAAACGCTCTTTTGAATCCATTGTTGTGTGCGGAGATTTTAACATTGATTTTCTCGTCGCATCTTGCGAGAAATAACAGTTTCTCAATTTAATTAATTCCCTCAATTAAGGTTCAATGAAGGCAATTGATCAAATAACAATTAACAAAACCATATGAAGTTCAAACAAAAAATTTAGGATAGAGTGACCACGATGCACAAATTCTTACCATTATAAGAAATGCGAACACTGATAGAATAAATAAAACACGTATGACTAGATTGTTTGCTAAAAGTAAAATAATATTATTCATTGATTACTTGATGCAGGAGTAATGGGACGTGGTTTATAATACTGTTGATACAAACGATAAATATCATTATTTTCTTCAACACTTTCATTTCATTTTAACACTTGCTTTCCTCTTCAGAAAAGAAAATTAAATATTTCACAGAAAAGTAATTTTTGGATAGCACAAGGGATTAGGACTTCATGTAAAAACAAGGGAATTCTTTCTTTCATTTCTAAACGTCATAACGTATCTCAAGATTTCCTCCTCTACAATAAAAAATGCAAATCATTGTTAAGAAAAGTCTTAAGGCAGGCTAAAATCATGAAACACAATCAGAATATTTTGAACTCAAATAACAAAACAAAAGCAACGTGTAATATAAAAAATACGACCAAATCAACTAGAAACCTTGCAGAGAATGTTGTTTTAAAATATAACGAAACAAATGTGAACGATCCGGCAACACTGGCTAATCTCTTTAACCAATACTTTTCGAGAATTGCTGCCGATCTCACTAAGGGTCTTCAGACACAAAATTCAAAATCAGACATTTCCCCAAAAACTTTAGACACGATGATCGTTTCCCCAAACTTCTTCCTATGAAATTCTCAAAATTATGGTAAACTAAAAAATAAATATTCGTCCGGTTTAGATGAATTCCCTAATTCTTTGTTAAAGACCTGTGCGCCTGCCATTATACACCCGTTAACTCACATATTTAATGCATCCTTATGCACCGAGACTTTTCCAGATATTTTCAAAACACCTAAGATTAAATCGCTATTCAAAACAGACAACAAAAATGAAAATTCAAAATTATAGGCCTATTTCTCTTCTGTCAATTTTCTTAAAAAATATTAGAGAAACTTTTTTACGTACGAATGGAAACCTTTCTAAGTAAATACGACGCGCTTTCAGATTGCCAACATGGATTTAGAAAGTCAAAATCTACGGAAACAGCCGTATTTTCTTTTCTAAAAGATGTCGCCTCATCATTGCATCAAAACGAAGCACCTATTGGATTATTTTTAGATCTCTCAAAAACTTTTGACGTCATTGATCATGACATTTTACTTTCAAAATTACATTCATATGGAATCCGTGGTATTGTCCTACATTGGTTATGTTCGTACCTTAAACAACGATCTCAGAGAGTGGGAATACCTTATTGGAATGATGGAACATAATGTACTCACCTTTCCGACTCTTTGCCAATTGCACGTGGATCAAGGATCGATTTTAGGCCTTATTCTCTTCTCACTATAAGTAAACGATATGCCCTCGACGATTCGAAACAGAAGAACAGTTCTCTTTGCAGATGATACGAATATTCTGTGCAATAAACTGTAAATAGTACAATATCAGGTTTTCAAATTGGTTCCGAAATAACAAATTGAAAAGAAATGTAAATGAAATGTAAATGAAAAGAAAACGGTCTTAATGCAGTTTTCCATTTCAAATAAACAATTGTGTTTCATTGAAAATGAACGGTGTACCATTGACTGATGTTAAGGCAACACAAGTTTTAGGTCCCTCAATTCAGTCAAATTTAAATGGAACGTCCATTTGAATGAATTGAACACAAAATTAAATTCATTATGCTATGCGTTCAAAATTCTTTCAAATTCAGTCAGCCTTCATACTGCCCGTTGTGTATATTTTGCGAATGTTCATTCCCGCCTGAGATATGGCATAATATTCTGGAGAAATACATCTTATAGCTCCCAGACTCTTAGACTGCAAAAAGGAATTTATTTATTTATTTATTTATTTATTTACGTCAAAAAAACAGTTAAAAACTGCGTATGACGGGCTATGGGGAAAAGTGAATTGTGTGCACATTTTCAAAATTCTGAGATCCCTACACTAAATCATATACTACTTAAGTTTTGAATTTTGAAAGAGAGAAAAAAAACAAAAAAACTCCCATGTAATAAAATCGATTTTCAAGGATAAATAAGCAATAAATTTTGAATTTTGAAAGGGAGAAAAAACAAACAAAAAAAAACTCCCATGTAATAAAATCTATTTTCAAGGATAAATAAGCAATAAATTTTGGCACTTATTACTTCCTGCCGCGACAACGTGGGAACGATAATTTGAATAATTGTATTTCCCACTGAATTCTAGAAGACGTGCACAGAAAATGAAGTTACATTTATGTCCAGAAGCAAAACAAGGGGCCATCTCAGCATTTGCTCAATGGATCAGGGAAACTGGACGAAAAACCTGATCGAATTGTACGAATAATAACCAAATCCCACCCACGTGATTCTTGTAAGCCTCTATTTATTAATGTAGAAATTTTACCATTACCTTGTCTGTTGATTTACGAATCAGTGATTTTTGTCAAAAATGACTTGCTTAAGGGCGAGAATATATTTTCAGAAAACGCCGATGTCTATTACTATAACAAACGACGTGGGAATTATATTCATCAGGTGACAGTATCAACAACCCATTACAAAAAATTCACATACAATACACGTACTACATTAGTTTACAACACTTTGCCAGATGACATTAAACGATTAAATTCGTTAGAAAAGTTTAAATCCCAAGGAAAATCGTTTCTGCTGCATAACTGTTTGTATACAATTGGACACTGTAATGAGCATCACAAGGAAAGAAACATTAATTTTAACAGTGATATTTAATGCATTATTTACCATTTGAACTGTGTAAATGTAAACAACCCGTAACAAGTATTGTACCTCAGCCTCCGGGTCAATGACCTCCATCTCGATCAGGTTTTTCGTCGTTTCTCTGATCCATTGAGCAAATGCTGAGATGGCCCCTTGTTTTGCTTCTGAACATAATTAATTAGACTGTTGGTGATGTAGATACCTTATTAATTCAAAGTAAATAAAACTGAGGTTGTCTGGTATCAATTATATATTTGTGCTGAAGATCTTTTCGATCGCGTAGCGATCGTCAGAGCTGGAAATTACATGAATAGATATAAATTATACATTAAATAAATTATCTACAAATTAATATATACAAAAGAAGTATGCAGATGCGTAAGCAAACTGGATCGGTCGTACCTTGTAGCTGCTGGGCGGAAAACGAAGTTCTGCGGGTTTTTTTTTAGAATAGCGGCTCGCTTAAGAATGCAGGGCGGCGGTCGGACAAGTGTGGGGGCAGGGAAAGTCGGACAAGTGTGGAAGGCAGGGCGGTGGGACAAGATGGCCAGCCATAAACGGACATAATTTGGATATTAATTCAAAGCAGCGTAAGAAGTTTTCATTTTGTAACCAATAATTTCGTTGTTACTGAAAAAGACAATCTTCTTTATGCTAAAAATTCCACAGTTTCTACAATTCTTTTTAGAACATTTCTCTAATATTCTACTTTATTTTTGTGCTGTTTCACACGCTCTCAATCCACTCTTTCTAAAACTGCAGATATACATACAATTTTTCTTACACAATCTTAATGTTCGGGACTGTTTCTTGAAAAATACTGTAGCTATTTTTCTAGTCGTTAAGCTCTGATGTAGCGAACAAAGTAGTAGTTCCACCACATAACTTGCAACGAGCACAAAGTACATGTCCTCTAGATGGCGAATGTTCTAAAAATAATATTTTAACAACTATGCCATTTGCCATTGTTTTAGAGAAATAAGATTTTGATCGGCATAACGCCTTTTAAAAGTAGAAAAATCGCTGTCATGATTTTGTGCCTTTTAGTTACGAAGTTTTTTTCCCTTCTGCAGTCCTAGCGGTACGGACTTTTTTAAATAGACAAAAATGCTTGACCCCAGTGGATTTTTAACCACAGCGAGTGGTGATAGTCTTGCGTAGCAAGGCATTGGCGCCTCACGGACAGTAGGCCACAATGAGGCGATGTGTTTATAAGATGTAAAATAATGAGAGGTATGCATGAAAAAACCGGGGACAGTTTATGCTAATACATGGAAATATTACTCTTCAAATATAATAATAATAATAATAATAATAATAATAATAATAATAATAATAATAATAATAACAATAATAATAACAATAATAATAATAACAATAATAATAACAATAACAATAATGATAAATGCAGTGATTGAAACATTTAAATAGGAATACACTTTTTTACCATTCTGGATAAGGTACTACCATAATGTGCTGCTACTCAAGCGAAAGAGTAAAAAAGATCTTTCTGGTACCACTTAATTATTAGAAGCCTTTCTGAATTAAATTAAATTAATACTTTATTCAACAAATTTGTGCAAGTTAATAGCAGTGCAAGCCCTTAATTCCGTTACAGGTTTCAAACAATATTAATTTATTTATGGAGGTCAATAATAAAAATATTACTGTCAATTATTTCCTTCACTTTAAAAGAAAATTCCGCTTATTTGAGTTAGACTTATAGAACTGTATGACAGTCAATTAGTAATTTATTGTAATTGACTATTACAATATATTTTTGCAATAAAAAAGTAATAATAAAAAATTTATTGTATTTACTGTGTTATGAGTATTTGGAGTATTTTAAATATGTATGTATTTAGCTATTCATAACCGAATTTACGAACTATTTTGGCGAAGAATTTAAATACTAAATTTAAAGTATTTTGTCCAACCCTGCGCAGGAATACCACAGCCCAAACGGGGAAAAACCGCTCCCTCCCGTGATCTAAAAAGAACAAATCTAGAATTCTTCACTGGCTTCGTAGATACAAACCGTGAGCGGTAGCTCAGTGCATCAACTGATGTCACTGCAGCGCCTCTAACCGGGAGGTCCTAGGTTCGAGTCCTGACGGCGGCAGGATTTTCGACACTAGCTTTTCAGCTAAGTCGAATTCAGTTGCTGTCTGGAGGAGAATTCTAGCGGCCGGCTGCTCTGATCGGTAGTTTTCCGTGGTTTCTCCGATCAACTCCAGGCGAATGCCGGAGCAGTACCTTACCAAACGGGCCACGGACCGCGCGCGATCTGTCCTTCCTTTCTCTTCCTTGTCCTATCCTCTCCCCTTACACACACACACTGACACTAACATGCACTACACTACCACATATTCCGGGAGACCGGTCGGGGGCTTAGAGCTTGTCCCGGCTGGGGCGGTGCCCCGCTGGTGGGAGAGTCCAGGTTAGGGGGAAGCCCCACTAGCCGACGGTAGGTCGGCGCCGGATCTCGCCATCCAGCGGGGGAAGATCACCGCCATCTCCCGAGAAAAAACATGCTCTACACTAACGGGACTAATTACCACAGTAGTTGACGCGCCCGGAAACACGAAAAAATCAATCAATCAATCAATTAATTCGGAGATACAACATGCGGCTTAGATAGAAGGCCCTCGCCAAAAAAATTCCTAGTTTTCTTGCCAGGGATTATGAAGCAGGACCTCACCTCCAATAAGTGTTAATTGCTTTATATCGTTCGCATATTGTTTCATACGTTACTAATGTGAGTGACCTCTGACGTATCATAATGGTTTCTCTTTCATACAAGTACCTTAATATATGATTGCATATAAAATGCTGACTTCAAGTGTAAAAACGTATTATCATTCAATACAGATATAAAAAACACCGCATATAATTCAAGTGTGTTATTTTACAACATATTTCCAGAAGACATTAAACTATCTAAATCGAATCCCAAGTTCATGTGTCAAGTACTTTTTCTTGCTGCGTATACGAAGAGCGTATAGAAATACCTAAGAGTATCAAAAACAAAAATTATATTTATTTTAATTATAATATAAGTAGTACGTACATTTGTTTCACTTCGTATGGTATAACTCGAAAGATTTGCCTTTCGAGGGACTGTAACAGGTATTGTAATTAGCAGTGCTACGATTGTTATGTAATTAGTCTCATTTATATGTTCATTAGTTACGACGAAATTTTTTGTATATGTTTACGAATTAGGTTGTTTGCAGTGATTAGAAACCCACTTGATTATCCATATTTGTCCATATTTCCAAGTACAAATACACATTCAAAGAATAAAATTTTTACACATTGATGAAAAACTCATATAAATTTGCAAATGCCAAAATGTTCCATACTATAGTATTTTAATATTATCCTTGGAAGATTATTTTCAACTTTCACTGCAATTAAAAGAGTAAATTGGATTTAGAAGTAGATCCGCATGTGACTCTACTATAATATGGACGGTTCAGGAAGGACTGCATCATTACTTCTGATGTTAAGCGCCATTTTGGCCTTTATAATGCAATATTAACAGTTGAAAAGGGGAGATTCACGTTTGAACATTCAAAACAGCGCTTTGTAATACACTGCCTTATTAATGATCAATTTTCAAGGAAAGGAACGCATTGATGTTTTTTTTAGTATACAATTAAATTTTGTTCTTCAGTTCTAAAATTAAATTAACTGACCGTTCTATTTTTATAATTTAAACATTTGAATAATTTATTTTCACTATTTTAATTGTGTTATTCCATTGTTAGTCCAAATTGGTCATTTTGGTCAATCTTGGTCATTTTTAGTTCATCTGTATGCATATATTTAGGTATTTCGTATAAATCCTAGCTTTGGTTGTCAGCTTCTGAATCAATGACCCGCATCTCGATCAGATTTGTCGTCCAGTTTCCCTTGAACCAATGAGCCAATGCTGAGAAGGTCCCTTGCTTTGCCTCTAGACTAAAATAAACTTCACTCTCTGCGCGCATTTTCTCGAGATCTCATTTTGCTGATGCGAAAGGAGTGGGAGGCTACTTAGTATTTCGTCAGCAAACATTAAGTTTGTAGCCCGTTTGCCAATTAATGAGTTTTTATTTTACGTTTGCAAATGCCTTGTTATTAAATTTTGATAACCACATTCGTTGATACATTCATTCATAATTTTACTACGTATAGTAAAAGAGAAAAGAAGAGATCCTGGAATCCGAGAAACGTCCGGATTGTTCTCATCTTCCCGTAGTTACAGTAGTTAGTGATTTAGACGATGATCAAAAATAAGAATAAATAAGCAGAAACTTAAAAATAAATTAATTAACAATAAAAATTATGATCATGACAAACAGAGGAAAAAATTTCGTTTTGAAGTCACCTATATTTTTTCTTTAGGAGCGGATATTCTTTACAAAATTCTCTTAATTGTAACATTTATTTTTGTGCTCGTTCTGAGTCTTAAATGGACGGTACCCTCACTTAGTATTTTGCTCATAAAGTGAAAGACTACCAGTAAGGACTTTTTTTTTAAACTGGAGAGTGAATGAAAATAAAACGACAGGAAAGGAGACAGTAGATGGAAAGGTCAGCAAAAATAAAACAAATTAGAACCAATGAGAGTAAGAAAAGGATAAGAAAGATGAAATGAAAACAGAAAAAATGGAGAAGAGAAGCTTTTTCAAACATATAGATAAGCGATTGGAAATAGAAAACATGAAAAAAATTATATTGCATTAGGAAGCTAGAAGTACTTAAAAGAAACAAGGATTACAAGGTTAACCTCATTTCTTCCCATTAACTTTCTTAATTACATGAAATTAAGACGAATTTAATTAGATTTAATTTAATAAGGATTAATTTATGTTAATGGTTATTTTAATTTAAATTAATAGAATTAATTAAAAATTATATGCTGGCTTTTAGATGCTAATGTACAGCATTCCGTATTCATTAGTTTGAATGAAGAGTAAAATGCCGAAGTAGAGAAATTGGTGGATTCTGAGGAGCTGGGCACGTAGCAACACGCTCGGGTCAGCCGCATCGGCCCTGAGAGATAGTTCTTATTGTGTGGTGGCGATGTGGCGTACCGTGATAGCTTCTCGACCCGCTCGCATGGCCACCACTGCAGCTGCCACAAAAACCCTACATCCGTTTGTTGCACACGCACCAACAGTTTAATGGTTTCGACCATCTCACGGCTGAGACTCGACATCACGCATCTTTGTTACGTCTAATGCGCCATGTCAATTTGAGGTATGACGGAGACACTGCGGCAACATGCCAACGACATGATTAGTACATTATCAGTTTTCTTATGGCTTCAATGTATTACATCATGGAAAGGAGAACGAAAATAATCTTGTTTCGAAACAAACGCGAAAACAAAAGAAATATTTAATTGTTTAGCGTTCTTGGGCCATTTGTTGGTAATAACCAACAAATTTCATCACCATTGAATAAAGTTGTTTATTTCATTTCTTCTTTTGTCTAGATACAAAATAAATATTTGATAGATGAATAATATTTACGTATTCATAAAGAAATAATTAACGGTGGGCAGACCAGAGACCCTGGTTCAGAGGGATCAAATGGGCCCCCCTTCGCCATTGTCATCTTTATTAGGAGTCGGCGGGTGTCCTTATTCGGGGCCCGTGGTTTCTTGCGCATTGGTGCCGCGCAGCTGTTGCACCGCCCTAGCTGCACCCCTCGTGCTACTGTAGTACATACCTACGCAAAGTTGGAACTGTGGAGACCAGACGCCCGTGAACAACGCCGACACAAAATTCAAAGTGCTACATTAAGGATAACACAAATTATTGTCTGAAAGACCACCGCACAAACTCGCATTCAGGCAGTTCCCAATAGGGAAATATTCACCGTCTATTACGTATTTCGGCATTTGAAAACGTCAGAGGAAATTAATAACATAATTCAAAACCTATTAATACCAAATAGATGCGGTCCATTTTGTGAACTTATGATAGATAATGTCCATTTTGTGAATGGAATCTCGTCGTGAACTCAGAAATGCGTACCGATGTGTCAACTGGGCCATTAAAGTATTTTGACATACAAATATGTTGTAAATTTCGCGATGGTGCTTTAAAAAAGCGGGGAGAGTTTTTTTTTTAAATTTATTTGTTTAAAATCAAAAACAGAAATCTGTATGACGTATGTGGGAGAAGTAAAATTGTTGGTCTTTTTCTTGAGCTCCAAAATGCCAACTCTCTTTTTGTATACTAAGTAGAAATTTTGATAAGAAAAATCACTCACGTGTAGTAGAAACTATTTTCTCGGCATATGAGCCTCAGATTTGAATTTATACATTATCGTGCACTAAAATTCGTCTTCTATTAGAATAATTGCCATTTGTAGCATGTGTGTTCTCAGAAATCCGTAAAAAAAGGCAATTTGCACGGTTGGCAGAGAACAACTCAGAGATTTCCGCTTACAAAAACCAATCAGAAGGCACTATTTGGTTTCCTATGTGAAGTGATTGCAGAATGGTATGACGTAATGTAATGACTTTCTTGTGTTAATTAGTTTCCTATACGTGCATCTGCAGGGGTCCTGATCAAGTGCGTGTGAGAGCACTCTTGCGGCAGTACAAGTAAATATGTGATTTGGTTCCGGCGGTATCTGTCCGCGAATGCCCAAATGTGCCATATATGCGATACAATGAGTGAAAGAATGTAATGCAGTTAGACTGTCTTATTTTTTAAACAAAATATTGATAACTTTTCCCCTCCATAATTAAGCACTTTGTATAACTACAATGACTACTGCGAAGTGCAAAATAATCATCATGGTGAGGTTTCTTACTATTCATATTGATTTGTCTAGATTTAATTTATTATCGACAAAAAAATCAAACTCTATGTGCGATATGAGAAATAATCTGCGCACGTTTCCTTGAGGTCTAGAATCTTTTCACCACCCTTTTACTGTATAAGAATAATGAATAAAAGAGTCAATCAAGCGCTAGCAACATTCGAAACCTACAAATATTTGCTACGAGAAAACCGATTTCTATCGGTAAACGAACTACGATTTGATTTTATACTGTTGCTAACAAAATAACAATCTACATTCCGACTCTACTCCTACCACTGATAGTAAAAGGATAGATAGCTCAACAGATCGTGCGCGTAGTCAAACAACATTTATACCACTACACAAGAAAAAGATAGATAGGCCCAGATCGTGCTCGTAGTCAAACAACATTTATGTACACAAGAAAAGCAAGGGCCCATCTCAGCATTTGCTTAATGGATTGGGGAAACCGAAAGAATACCCTGATCGAGATCCGAGTCATTGACCCAAAAGTTCACTTGCACATGTATATCGTTTTTAATAGTTTAATGCCGTCAGGCAATGTGTTGTAAAGTAACGTACTACATGTATTACATGTGGATTCTTAATAGTTAGAGGTATATACTCACAACTTATGAACACACTTCCTACGACGTGTGTTGTATTTTCTATAAATATATACGTTTCATGTCAGTATGTTCCCACCCTTAAGGCCACGCGATCTGTTGGTACTAGAACAGAAGCTAGTCGACTGTGGGTCTTTATATCATGTTAATAGTATATTGTACAGCTAGTTTACAATGTTAAGTTTTACTGCATGAGTGCATACATTGAAAACGAGCGACGTTAGTAGGGAGTTTTCAAATGTGTACGAATGCAATAAAGGAGCATTATAAACGAGTTGCATACGTTATTTTTTCTCTAACAGCATTATAAATTTATAAGAGAATTCAAGCCAATTTTTGGAAACACATTTATTGTGACGTCACAGGTATTTGACATCTGGGCGAAAAACCGTTCGTCGGCTGTACGGTTTACTACTACCACCACGGAATTCTCTCGCTGCGATTGACTGTGTGATGACACAATTATTCCTGCCATAAACGGCAAATACGTCAATCTACGCCATAAGATGTCATTATGTGAACGATTTCTTGTATCGAATAAGGTTGTTTATAATGCTGGAATGCAAAAAATATTTTATTTTCCAATAGTTAAACAAAATTAATTCATATAATTTCGAAAAACCGTCCAAACTAGATCCTATTTTGTTTCTGTATGTCTCACAAAAGCCAGTTTTCTTGTCAATTATTTCTGATTTTGATTCGGAATCTCTTTCCACTAAGGAATATTTCGCTCTAACCGCCTTAAAAACCAGGAACTGAAAAATACCAAAAATCTTCTTTGTCTTCTTCTTCGGCATTTTCCCCTTAGGAGCTTGCCGTTTTTACCCTCCACAACTCTCGATCCTGCCAATCTCGTGGTTTGAGGCCTCTACCTTTCATAGCTTCCTGAATGTATTTTTCCCATTCTGGAACTGGTCTTCCTCTTCTTCTTCTCCTCTAAGGTGGTTGCCACTTTACGATCTTGTGTGGCCATCTTTTTTCCCACATTCTCTGAACATATCCATACCACTGTAGTGCTCTATTTTCCAAGGCATTCGTAATAGAACAAATTATATTCATCCTCCATATTTCTTCATTTCGCTCTCAGTCCCTGTGAGTAAGTTGTAGGCATCGTCTGATGTGGTCCATTTCTACTGTCCTAATCTTATCTCTTATTTTTTGTGTTTGTGGCCACAATAGAATATCCTTCTTTTGACATCTTGGCGGATTATTTCATAATATGCCGTGTGAAGCTTTGGTTGCTTTCTTCTCCACAATTATTCTTGAGTTTATATCTGTGACACATGTATCCGAGTTGTTTATTAAAGATCCAAGATATTTGAAGGTGTTACAGCTTTTAATTTTTTACCATTCAGGTATATTGTATATCTGTTATTGCTTATCCAATGCACATACATTGGGTTTTATTAAAATTTATTTTCAATACTTAGCATTCTTAGCATGTGCACCATATCCTCTTCATCTTGGGCAAAGATTACCTGGTCGTCTGCAAATAGAAGGGAGTGAAATGTATCGTCTCCAACTTCTATTCCCATGCCTTAACATTTCCTCTACCAGTTATGGAGGGCTTGTTCTAGGTAGATTTTGAACAAAATGGGAGATAACCCACGTCCTTGTTTTAGACCCTTGTTTATCACAAAGCTTCCAGTTAACTTATCTCCAATTTTAATTTGCACTTTGGTGTTTTTGTAACGCTTTTTAACCAGGTTGATCCATTTTTCATTTATATCAACTCTTCCCATTGCTTCCCATATCTTTCTTTTCTTGGGACACTATCGTATGCTTTCTGGAGGGCCATAAAGGTTACATAAATATTCATATTTCTGCTTTTATGTTTCTCTATAACTTGTCTGATACAGTGGCTGTTATCTAGACATGATCGTCCTCTGACATTGACAAAACCACTCTGCTCTTCACTGAATACAGGTACATTTTCTTCAATATTTTACTTAGAATACTAGAAAACAATCTTTCTGTTGACGATGTGATACTTATTCCCTGTAATTCGCACCAACAATCCTCTCGCACCAAAAATCTATATTATTAATTTCCAAAGCGCACCGAAATTGAAGGAAAACTACGAAGCCTCCGGCCAAGTGAAAGGTGAAGAAGTGTCCATGATTTTGTTAGATATCCAAAAATTCGGGGGAAATCCAAAAACACTGAAGTTCCGATTTTGACTGAAAAAGCGCAAATCTTTGATTGAGTAATTCCACCTTTTCTCATACTCTGCATACTGAAATATTTACGTATGCAGTATGTTGTAAAGTGAAGTAAATGTTCTAATTCTGGATTTCTTGTAGTGATCTGTTCAAGCTGACACCTGATCAATATGATGCATACGACGTGTGTTGTGTTATAATGTAGCATAAAATTATGTTCCCTCTCTTTAAGTACGAAGGTCGGTCAGAAAGTAATGCCCCTCATTTTTTTCTCCTTAAATATGTATTTGAAGGACCTGAAATTTGCAACAATATTAATACATGGTTATTCTACTTGCTCTATTTTTCCACATAATTTCCATCGACTCGGACAGCCTTGCGCCAGCGTGAAGCAAGGGCGTGCATGCCTTTCCGGTACCAAGTCTTTTCCCTACGGCGTTGCCTTTCCTTCACTTCGGGTCTTTAATTTTTCCTCCGCGAATAGCATTTTTCCGTGTCTCAGTTTCAGGGGGCTAAATACGGACTGTTTGGTGGCACCTCTGCTGTCGCCAGGAGTACCGTTGGACGTTTTGGTAATCGAATTAGAGCTTCGAAAAGTGAGAAATGCGATCTCCATGATTTGCCGCGCTCCGGGTATCCTGCTACAGCCACGAGTCCTGGTATGCTGATCATTCTCTTTTGGTACATTGATGGTATCATTCATGTTGATGGTACTGCCTTTGGGCATAACATCAATTCAAATTCTTACATCAACACTCTGAATGCACTGAAGAAGCATTTCCCGCGAGTTCGATCCCAAGAGAATTGTGCACAAAGCTTGCTCTTGCATGATAACGCACGCTTACACAGAAATGTAACAAGAGAAGCATCGACAAAAATGGACTGTGCTTCTTCATCCATCGTACAGTTTCCTTCGCTTACTACTAATTTGTTGTTAAGAAACCAATTCGAAACTTCTGAATTCGTATTGTTCTGAATTCGAATTGTGCCTCTTTTTGAAATGATATTCCTGTCAGCAGAAGTCACAATTACAAATGGAAAATGCATTAAGAACGTACACCACTTTCCTGAAACAGGCCATTCCTTCCTGCCATGCGACAAGATGTTCGAAGAGGTTAAAGATAACTAATGGTTCTACAATTACACATAATTTTACATAATTACGCATAACGCCTGAGAGTCTGATTTTTCGGAAATTCAAAAAAAATTTCAACATCTTACAACTGTCAACATCTTTTTGGCCCATTTCTTAAGGTACTGTTCCTGCTTTCGGCTGGTGTTGATCAGAGAAACCACGGAAAACTACCCACCAGAGCAGAAGTTGCGTCAGGGCAAATGCGTGAATGTGCACACAATGAACACACACACCAGGTTGGAACACGGTTAATGCATCGATGTTCTGTTGGGGCATAGTGTCAGAGATGAGATTTCAATGATGAGCGAACAAACTTATGGCGATGTAAAGCGAAACATCAACAACGCCGCAATGTTGCTCCGATGGTGTTCTGAGTCGACTGCCGACTTTCTCTATTTCAATCAATTTTGCAGTAACGGCGTTGTTTTAACGCAAGTATCTCCAACTGCGCCCGCTTGCACTACTTGCCCACATGGGTAGCCCGGCGCCCCTGTAAGCACGGTTACTTGACTACGCTCTCATTTCCCCTCTAAATCCAGATTTTCAAAGCAGCTAAGATTAAACCGCTTTTTAAAAACGGCAATAAAAATGAAATTCAAAATCATTGCCAATTTCTCTTTTGTCGGTTTTCTCAAAAACATTAAAGACACATTTCTCAGTAAGTTCGTTTTATTTTCTACGTTCGAATGGATACCTTTCTCAGTAAATACGAAGGGTTGTCGGATTGACATCGTTTTAGAAAATCAAACTATAAGGAAACAGACATATTTTCGTTTCTTTCAGATGTCGCTTCATGAATGGATCAAAATGAAGCACCTATTGGAATATTTTTAGACCTCGCGAAAGCATTTGACGTCATTGATCATAATGTTTTACTTTCAAGATTACCTTCGTATGGAATTTGTGGTATTGATGTAGGTAATACTGTATTGTTGTAGATAATACTGTAGGCTGCTACAATGTTTTAGGCCTTCTGAAAAATGTGGATCAAATGATTGGAGATACTTGTGGACAATTGTAAACACAATGTGAAGCAAGCAATACTACATTATGAGCTTTACTCTGCACTCATTTTGTAGTTTGACGAGAGGATGATAATTTCATGTGTGTCACCTACCACAAAATCAAATTCTTGGTAAGTTGAATAATACGTAAATGCAAATTAATATACTTTGTGTCGATTTAAATTTTCTGTTACGTCCAATTAATATATTCCAGTCTCTAATTAATGCGTTCCCTCACTAATGGCGACCAAATGGGATCTCCCCTTCTCCCGTCCCCCGTAGCGATTTCAACTGAACCCGTAAATACCTTTGCACATCCATGTAAAAAATATATGAATCAGCTTATAGTAGTCATCAAGGACAATTCTACCACAAAGCATTTAGCAAATTATCACAAAGCAAACGACTCTTTCACAGTTTTCGTTATTTCTCTTTCAGTCAATCCTTTTCAATCACATGATATATTTTCTCCTTTCCATCGTTGTGGATCAGTAGTATTTCACAACAATCAAAGTTGAGTCTCTACGCGCAATCTCTACATTTAGTGCATATTAACTGAATGTCCATATCTTACGTTGCCTAACCAAGGAGAAAGAGATTCAGAAATAAAATAAATAGATCCGACTGTAACGCAGTGTTTTGTTACTGCATTACTTTATCGGCTTCTAAAGTACGCAAGAGCAAAGCATTGCCCTTGCATGGAGGTCGCGACTCATAGCAACCACAGACACAATTTAACGCGCGAAGGCGTTGAAGGGAACATCGTGTCCTCAATGTTATTATACTGCTTCTTCTTCCTTTTCTTTTTCTTGAAAAATACAAGAAAAAACGACACGCATATACTCTATACAATTGCAGTTTTATAACTCTCCCTTCCTGAGAAATTAAAGTTTGTTTTCTCAAACGATACCAAAAATTGAGCTAAAACGATTGAACAACTGATTTTCTTTCTTTTTTCTTTAAATTTCTTTCTGTGCCAGTGGTCTAACATAAAAGATATAGAAAGTTACATTTTCAATTACTCAGATTGTGCAAATGTAAATTGTGCTAACCCGAGTGTAAGTTAAAATTATTGTGAATGTAATGTTGAATGTTATAGTGTGTTCTGGAATGTTCAGAGTAGAATTCCAAATGCAGGAGAAAAAATATTATGTTCAGTTTTGAGACTTGATGTACTCCGCCTTTCATTTTTGTTACGAAAATCGCATACTCCAAGAATAGATTTGGGTGGGAAAAGAATTTTGATGAAATTTACCATATGCAACCCACATTTTCTTTACAAATTAGTATTATTGTATTAAGAACTTAAAACCATTTTTGATGATTTTTTATGATTTTAAACAATCACATTCATGGATAAACATGTTACAAGACACGAGCTTATATCTTAATTACAAGTAAAAAATTATTATCAAAATGTATTCATAAAAAATATTTCTGAAAAATCATTTCAAGAGATAGAAGAGCCTATTGTTCTTTTCTCATTATGGAAAAGTACCATAAACTATTGTCGTAACTACCGCCGGCCCAGCAGGTGTCGGGGTCCTCGAACACGAGGGGCCCCCAAAAGCACATTTTTTGTCTAACTGAACACTCTATAAAGTGCCTTTCTGCAAGCGATTAGTTTATTACCATAAATCGACTAGTAAAGTTTGAATTACATTTTTTTTATGTGATCGCAAAGATATTTTCCAAATTTATAATTTGACATCCAGGGGCCCCAGTTATGTATTGCATCATTTAACGTTTTTTGGGGGGCCTATTCCGGGTATTATTATATGTGGTTTGAAACAAACCGGTAGTTCGCAGGGCTCCATTCTGAATTTTGTGATTGATTATGATTAATAAAGTTCCTTTCAATTAGTTTTCACCACTTTTTTTACTTTAGCAATTTTTTTTGAGGGGAGGCCCAATTTAATTTTTGAACCGGGGCCCCGGAAGAGCTAGTTACGCCACTGAAAAGAACTGATATTTAATTTACTGGTAAAAAGAAACGAGCCGACCTGGATGGCCGAGGTGGCTAAGAGCGAGTACCGACTCAGCGCTTCGGTCCGAAGGGTGGCGGGTTCGAGTCCCGCCTTGGGCATGGCTGTTTGTCCCTTGACTTTGTGTGTGTGTTGTCGCGGAGGGCCTCGCGTTCTGCTGACCCCAGATTAGAGGAGCCCGCAAGTGTTTGTCTAGTGTATGGTCGAATATGCGTCCTTTCGGGACGTAAAGGGCAACCGGCTGTCGGCTGGATACAAGCCCTAGGAAGAAAAAAGAAACGATAAAGTAAAAAGGTTTGAAAATTAGTTTCGCTGTTATGATGTTTTAAACATAATATGTAGTAATAGGTACGGAATTAAAATCAGAAGTTCGCCACGCTTATCAAATTTATAAATATAATTAATTTTTTAGTAACTTCAAGAAAGGAAAGTTATCCATGAAGGTTAACAATGGATATAATCATGTATCTGTGTGGATCAAACAATACAATGAATGCAAGTGTAAATATGAGGGTGTAAGGGGACGACGGGGCAAGGATGAGAAAGAAAAGATCGTGCGGGAATATCTATGTCCATCCCTATATACGTCTATCAATTTATCTATATATGTATCTTTCTTTTCTTCTTTATTTTCTGCCTGTCTGTCTGTCTGTCTCTGTCTCTCTCTCTCTTTCTCTCTCTCTCTCTCTCTCTCTCTCTCTCTCTCTCTCTCTCTCTCTCTCTCTCTCTCTCTTACGTTATTTTACTTATGTAGTCATGAATGTGATAAGTGCTGACAGTGGTAGTTTTCCCAGCCCCAACAGAAACATCCCCTCTAATGCACTTCCACCTTTATTATACGGCGTTCCAAAAATTTACAAACTTGATATCCCTATAAGACCTGTCGTTTCGTACACCAATACCATTACACACAGAATCGCAAGGAAACTCAACCAAACTTTTTCCACACATATCAAATTCTCACCCTCCGGCACTATCACCAATAGTATCGACCTTGTAAACAACATCAAAGACGTAGTTGTGCCACCTAATGGCAATCTTATTTCCTTTGACGTGACGAACCTTTTTCGGAACATTCCAACCACATAATGAAAAACTAATTTACGAGACATCCTTGAAAACTCTTTGAGCCCAATATCTATAAAAAACGGACTTTACAACCTGATATCTCTCTGTTTGGACATAAATTACTTCAAATTTGACAATAAATGCTTCACTCAAACTTCTGGTCTACCTCTTGGATCCCCACTTTCCCCAATACTAGCAGACATATTTATGGACAACTTCGAGAAACAAGTTTTTAATTCTGGATATCCTCATCTAACAAATGTGATTTATTGGTGTAGATACATTGATGACATCATAGTACTTTGGACCGGCACTTACAGACAATTGAAAAACTTTACGGACTTCCTAAATTCTATACATTCCAACATACATTTCACTGTGGAAAAGAAAATGAGAATAGAACTCTTAACTTTCTAGACTTGTTTATCACTTTAATGAATGACAGACATGTTTTTGACATATACAGGAAATCCACACACACCGACACAGTCATTCATAACACATCGCAACATCTACCCTCTCACAAACACGAACCACAGTATGGTTCACAGATTATTCTCGATTCCTCTCTCCCCTCAGAATATCAGAAAAGAAATCCATAACATAAAACAAATAGCTATCAACAATGGTTACAGTAGTTCTTTAATTGACAATCTTATCTAAAAGAAAACTATCTCTCTTAGCACTAACAACTTAACATCACACACACAAGACAGAAGCACGGCAGATATACCATCCCCTCCTTGGAACACTGTCATTAAACATTGCCAAAAAAACTCAGACAATTTGACATACACGTCACATACAGCACACCAAACAATCTCCATAACACATTTTCCCAAAACAAAGATCCTATCTCCAAGTCTCTATATGTGGAGTATACTCCATTTCCTGTGGCAGTTGCAATGCGCAATACATTGGCCACACCGAAAGATCTTTTAAACAAAGAATCA
The DNA here is from genome assembly GCA_011170035.1 of Teleogryllus occipitalis. Taxonomy (NCBI): domain Eukaryota; kingdom Metazoa; phylum Arthropoda; class Insecta; order Orthoptera; family Gryllidae; genus Teleogryllus; species Teleogryllus occipitalis. The sequence continues at coordinate 520,572 of BLKR01000448.1, forward strand.
AAGAACACATACATGCTCTTACACACAAAACAACACAATCACACTTTGCCAGTCATCTCCTAGAACAAGAACACACATTTAATGCAGACAGCGACGTCAAAATTTTGGAGATGGAAAACAGATACACTAACGGACTTAAATTAGAAGTCATTCACATCAATAATTTATTAAACAATCCCCAACACACTATTCTGAATGAACAAATTCCTTCCCTCTCACCCCTCTTGAAACTCGCCGCTTCGCACACACCTTTTAACCCATCTGCCCACCTCTTTTCCGCAACCCGGCTGGGCCGTCCCCTAATGGACATTTCCCAGAAAAACCCTGCGATCTCTCCCCTCTCCATTGAGAGCTGTCTTTTAAATAGCAGGCAATGACTTTCACCCTCGCTGTCTTGTTTGGACCGAGGCCCCCAGCCGCCTCAGAATCGGTATGTCAGTTTGCTCATCTAAATTTATTTATTCACTTATCTATTTGCCTACATTATTTGTATTTTATTTTTTTTCTTCACTTTAGAATGGTACATCTGTTATTAGTACTCTATTCAAAATTATATCTATATGTTCACATTTTATATTCAAATCTTCCATTTCACTTAAATTCTAATTTTATTCATAACTAGCTGACCCGGCGAACTCTGTTCCGCCTTAACAGCCGGTCCCATCTTTTTCTCGCGTCGCACTCACTGTGAGAAATTGTACTATCCTTGTTGCACTGCGTACGT
>BLKR01000449.1:0-47500 GCA_011170035.1 Teleogryllus occipitalis
TCTCTGAGTCTGTCTCTCTGAGTCTGTCTCTCTGAGTCTGTCTCTCTGAGCCTGTCTCTCTGAGCCTGTCTCTCTGAGTCTGTCTCTCTGAGTCTGTCTCTCTGAGTCTGTCTCTCTGAGTCTGTCTCTCTGAGTCTGTCTCTCTGAGCCTGTCTCTCTGAGTCTGTCTCTCTGAGTCTGTCTCTCTGAGTCTGTCTCTCTGCGACTGTCTCTCTGCGACTGTCTCTCTGCGACTGTCTCTCTGCGACTGTCTCTCTGAGACTGTCTCTCTGAGACTGTCTCTCTGAGACTGTCTCTCTGCGACTGTCTCTCTGAGACTGTCTCTCTGAGACTGTCTCTCTGAGACTGTCTCTCTGAGACTGTCTCTCTGAGACTGTCTCTCTGAGACTGTCTCTCTGAGACTGTCTCTCTGAGACTGTCTCTCTGAGACTGTCTCTCTGAGACTGTCTCTCTGAGACTGTCTCTCTGAGTGAATTTTTTTGAATTGCAAATATTGCACGCACTATTGCACGAAAACTACTTTATTTTCCAAAAAAATCTGCATGATCTTAAAGAACTATTTATGCAAAACAATTTTTTTCTTGAAGGAAAAATCTCATTCTTCAATTTTATAGTTGTAGGAAGACGCCGAAAAAAATCAAACTTTTGCAATTTTCGAAAATTCATATTTAATCGTGAAAATCGGTCTTATACCACCTTTACTCTATTCTCACAAGAAATTTAAAGAAAAATTTGAAGTCTTTTTTGAGAAATTTTTGAAAATGTCCGGGGGCTTTATATAGAGTACTCAAAAGAATGGTTTTCAAACTTTCAAAGCTTCATCTAGAGCCAGATGGACAGGGGATTCTTCAATTTGGAAATGATCGTACGGTTGGTTTATGCACTACTCGTGTTCACAGACGGACAGACGGACGTTTTACTTTCAATTAGTTTTTCAGTATCAAGGATTCGAACCACGTGTTAGAGGAGTCGTGAATGCGTGTGTTAGAAAAGTCGTGAATGTTGATACACGTTTAACATGAAAATTTCGGATCATTCGAACGAATACGATCGTTTCATAAAGCGCCTGTAGCCCTCAGCTCATAATCTTGACGCATGAAAGCAAAATCATCCCTCATCCTCATTCAATGCTTAGTTGTTTCATTTTAACCTTGAGAATACGAATCTTAATTTACTTTTTGATGAATAGTTGATTTCTTTGTAAGATATTGAAAGCTACTAAAACGTGAATTTGCAATAAAAAAGACAATATTTCGCTCACTACATTCTCCAAAACTGGTTTTTTGATAATTGGGTTTATATAACTCACCAATCTGTTATAAATATTTTATGTTATATTCGCACTACGATTAAGGATGATACTTTTTCATTCTTTAATTAACAGAATGTACGAAATTTTCTGTAGCTGAAACTCGTATTTCAGCTACAGACAGGAAATAGTGCACTGTTGGGAATTTTCCAACTGGACAGGATGTTCATATTGAGTTTCATCATCCTGCCATAATATTTCTGTTCTTATTTGCAGTTTTATAATTATATCTTTTATTTTTATTTTATTTTAATTGCGTAAGTTCATTACGAATTTCATTGGATTTTTTCTGTTTCTATTGTCTTTATTAATTATGGTTTCCGTCTTGATAGATTGTCTTTGACAATGAATTTAATATTTTATTGTAGGCAGATCCCCATATATTTAGTTTTCATAGTTTTGAACTTAATGTGCATTTATTTATATCCGATGCTCAATGACAACAAATGGCTGAAATGGAATCATCAAATGATAACTCTTAAATTTCCACCCTCTTAAATACTCGTACATCGTATGAGAAGATTTGGTGAATGAAGTCAGTGCAGTCGATCCTGTTTTCTTAAAATATCCATATGAAGTATTTAAAATGACGAGTGTGAGTGATTACGTAACCGAAAACTCCAAATTTTTTATTTGCTGTGAATGTTTACCTATGAAACTACTACCTACGTTGAACTCAATATTGTCAATATATCAGAGTATTACATATATCAGAGTATCAATATTACTCCTAATCTATGTATCAAAGAACGAACCATTTATATAACAAAATCATATTGATATGTTCATGTAACAGCAAATATTTTTATCAAATTGTCTAGTTTATTTTAGGTATTAAGAAATGAATTGGAAACTATTGGAGTGATATCTCAATAAATCTATCTAACCGTAATGTAATTCTGTTATATATAATTATTAACCATGTATATAAAAGTTCGTTTATCCTTCTTTTTACACTCGACACTTTGTGGTTTAGTTTGCTGTGAGGAGAAAGGCAAGTTGTTAGGTTGCTGTAGACTCATTTAACATTTCGTTAATTGGTAATTCTATTAAATGAAATTAATGTATTTTTCAATCGTTACATACAATGATCTCGTTCTTTGAATAACTTGGAATAGTTTGTAAATTATTTGGGTAACGCTAATAGCAGTGCAATTTTAAAAAGAAAATTAATCTCATTCGTTGATTCACACGAACTGTCACCTGCCTGTTCATCTCACTAGAGCGACACACGCTCAATTTGTGTGTAAAGAAAATTCAAATTTTCATCTCCTAACGTCACCAACGACGTCAGCTAGACGTGAGGTTAAATAAGTAAAGGTCGCAGTTCGGTTTCGTAATGTCCCCTTGAATAATCATAGTCCTTGAACCATTGTAAGCTTAAGCATTCAGGGTTAGCTATGCGTGAAATTTCTGAGTGTTCTCACTTGTACAGAAGAAAATAAAAAAAGAGCTCGTTGAACGTTTTGTTAATTTGGATAAATGGGAAAGGCCAAAATATTTTATAAATTGAAAGTAGTGAAAGGACGCTTGTCAAACAGCAGAGCGAAGGCGCAAAAAGGAATTTCAGTGCTAATATACCCACCCAAGGATTCCAAGTATGGGCAACTATGGAGTTTAATAAAGACATAGATGTAATTGCTACCTTTTATTTATGGTCTTGGGCATGTTGCAAATCCTAGATAGGCTAGGAGATTCCAGAATTCATTAAATATGAGGCTGAATACCATGCAAGTTCACTTTCGTGAAAATGTTTTTATTAGAGCAGGGTAAAGGATTTGTGAAGGGACATATTTCCCAAGAATATTATCGAAATAAACGAGAGCCCAGATCTGTACTTGTAGTGTAAATGAATTCAAAGCCATTTACAAAAAGTGTTGCTACTAGCAACAACAATAATTGTTGTCTTCATTTTCCTAAGTTGTCTGTGAAATTAAGACATGTCGAATTTTTCCATTAATCAAATTGTTGAATGCGTCGTCGATCTACGCATATTCGCAGTCCTTCAGCCATGGATCAATCAAGAGAGAATGCCCTTGCGGAATGTGTGCTGAGTTTCCTGAGTAAAACAAAATCATCGTGCAAATACGTTCAAAATATCCAGAAGATATGTTTCGTACTGCATTAACCTTCAGTAAATTCAAAATAAAACGTATTAAGAAGATTACTAAAATCAAAATTGAGAATGAAATAAAACTACATTCAATAATAAATAATTTATTTCATTCATATGTCTTGCATGGATGCAGGCTTCTTTGCCGTACAGACTGCGAGATTTTGCAAACTTTTATTGTACCAATTGTTTGTGGGTAACCTCTGGAAAACGCTCCAGTCGAAACGATTTATAAAAGTGCATTGACAAGGAGAGGATTGTATCGCCTTATTGAAGTTCCTTGCCCGCCATTTTATTTCTATCTTCATTGTTCCCAAAGGCAACGTAAGTTGCCATTAAAGATTCATCAGATATCTTTAGTTGTTTTCGAAATTATGCAATAATTATATACGATCGAAATACTTGACTAATACGTATTAGATTATCACTGTCCTTCACGTCAGGGGGAAGAGCACGTCGAAAACTTAGATTGTATTTGAAAAACACCTTCATTTCTAACCGGGAGATGTGGTTCAGTGCATCAACCGATGTCACTAAAGTGCCTCTGACTGAGAGGTCCTAGGTTCAACTCTCGACAGTGGCAAGATATTCGACACTAGCTTCTCAGCTAGGTCGAATTCAGTCTGTCATTCAATTCTGCTCTGATCGGTAGTTTTTCGTGGTTTCTCCGATTAACTCCAGGCGAACGTCGCAGCAGTACCCTAAACTTCGGGCCATGAACCGCGCGCGATCTTTCCTTCCTCTTCCTTGTCCTATCTTCACCCCTTACACACACTTACTCTAATATGCTTTACACTACCACACATGCCGGGAGACCGGTCGGGAGCTTAGAGCTTGTCCCGACTGGGGCGGTGCCCCATTGGTGGGAGACGGTTGAGGGATTCTCCTCTAGCCGACGGTAGGTCGGCGCCGGATTTCGCCATCCAGCGGGGGAAGATTACCGCCACCTCCCGATAAAACCAATGCACTACACTTACGAAACTAATTACCTCAATAGTTGTCGGGCCCGGATCACTAAAAACCAACCAACCTACCTTCATTTCTAAGTCACGTTATGAAAAAGTTAAGCTTGTAACCGCTCTACCTTTTCACTATATTCTAAAAAGCCTACAGCGGGTCACTCAAGTAACCTAGTAGTATTATTTGATCTGTGACTTGTTATGACAATGTCACACAAAAAATTAGGAATGGTTTTAAATGTCCTAACTGCCCTTCAGGAGTGGGTTCGTCGTTTAACCTGCTTTTTGTAATAAAAGAAACATAGGCAAGTTAATCTTTTAACTATGAACAGAGTTCTAGATGTTCTGTTAAATATTTGAATACAATGTTATCTAGCATTTACACATTGCATTGGAAATTCTATCACTTGCTCTACCTTCAGCAATTACGTGATTACCTAACAACTGCAGTTGCGTTTCAACACTCGTATAAACACTTTACATAAAATTAGATTACCCTTCACTTCACAAAAATAAAATAAACTAACTGTACACAAGACTATAATACATGGAAACACAAGATACTGAAGAAGAATCATATACCAAAATACCCTTTACATACACTTTCCAAGAAATAGTCACTTGAATAGTGAATGAAATATGTACAAGACGTTGTTTCACTTTCACGTAGATTATTACTTTATACAATTTTAGCCAACGAAGAAAAAATATCGTTATGCAATGCACGTACAATTAATATAATTCTTTAATAATAACTCTTAATAATACTAATTATTAGTTTTGAACAATTGGAAAACAATTAAACAATAAATTGAAAAACACACTAAAACAACAAATATTATCGATAATAGTAAAATGAAAAAAATACGTTTTTACAATTCTTTACAGGAATTAGTTATCTGGCTTCATTTTACGACTGCAATATTGTAAAAGATTACGTTTAAATGATTTTAATATAATTACTCGACTATCTACGTCTGTAAGTGAAGTGAATTCTCTCTCTGTAGGATAATTCTCGCTTCTTTAAACAGTTCCTTTTTTTGGAGAATTTCTAGTGAAGTTTTCTGACTGACGACACGTCGTCTCGAAGAAATATTTCCACAGCTTGGAGCGGCGACGGCGACCCAGATCCTTTCAAGGTCGTGGCAACCCCTTGCTTCGGCGAACACGCGCTCTGGTGAATCGCTACCACAGTCCTTCGAATTTTATACAATATGACTGCAATATCTTCGCGTAATGAATTTCTAATGTGGTAAGCCAAGACGAAAGACAAAAACAAAAAGCTGGAAATAGAAAGAAACAGTTGATATAGCACATGCTTTCCACTTCAGTATACGTTCTTGAACGTTGAAATATATTATTTCCTCGTTGATTGAAAAATAGTATATTTCTACGTAATGCGTTCACGTGAATTTATCAGAATATTCATGATTTAAAATTCGCAATTCTCTCATATATGGTATAGTCATTTTAACATGATGAGACGAATTACCTTTTTCAAGCTTCTTATCGTCGAAATACGGCGAATTCTCCTCTCCGTCCAACACGAACAATTCCGGTGCGTCCAGATCGGCGGTCGGCAGCAAAAGAGAAAGCTTTTCGTAGCGGTGCTTTGCGCTAGTGCTGATATTTTCAAGGGTGATTTTTGATTGGCTGTCATTCCATTCTACGCGAGTGCGTCCAGAAACTTTAATAAATTCTCGCAAGGGATACCATTTACTGCTGGCGCGATCTCTTGCAATTCGGTAACACTATAATTGCATCTTGTCGTGTCTTGACGTTCTCAGGTGCTTCTCAAAAATCAATGGAACCGACATATGGGCGGTTACAAGCTCAAACGTCTCATGTTATGGTATGCGTCGTTATTTTATTTGTTTTGATATTAATTTACAATAATTGTGACTTACTCATCTTAAAGATCGGATTTGGTTCTCGCCAAATAGTTTTCATATCATCAGTTACTATCATTCATTCCAACGTCACTTTTCCCTCCATAGTTTTCCCCAAGATGATGCCATATTTTCCTCTTCCATGTTTTCTTTCTACATCCGCCTTTGGTCTTGTAGATTCTCGTCTTGCAGGTTAGGAACGTGATCCGAAAGCGACGACTTCATCGATAACGGTGCTCCCAAGGAACCACAAAACGCTAAAGTGGCGAGTGATCTCGCGGTGCTCTTGTTTGGTTTCTCGCATGCTCCACCCAATTGCCTACCACTCAGGGGCAAGTTTCAGCCCTTAGCTCCGGTCCGACCCACAGTGAGCCGAATTAATAATAATAATAATAATAATAATAATAATAATAATAATAATAATAATAATAATACTCAAGAAAAAGCGCAGGTAGAGCAATTGAGAAGTATTATCCTCAGGTCTGCTGTTCACACAGCTTGTACATTAATAGGAAAATAACTTTTTCGTAGCAGCGTAGGCAGTAATATAGCAGAGCGTAGGTTAACGAATGGTTAACAGTTTACAGGTCCGATTTTCTGTCTATAATTTAAAGAGTTCTTTAACGAATCGGTAAACTTAAAGAACGTTCTTGCAACGCTTTGTTCCGTTAAGACAACACTAACAGGACCATTAGTGTTTAATGAATCGTTAAATAGGTTCATGCAACTCAGGGTGAGAATTATAAACATACAAATCGAACTTATAAATGTTGTATAAAATTGTAACAATATAGTTTCAAATACTGAAGAGGATCTCGCAAAAGAGATCGAAACCTCTGTCTGTGAAATAGAATGTTTGAACTAGACAGGAATCATCGCCTGTTATTTATTGTAATGGAAATAGTATTAGTATGTGTTTTGTAATGCCAGCTTGGAGGATCATACGACAGTTGTAGAACACTTCTCAAGGACAGAAAACAAGAGGACAGAAACATTCCTTTCTCCGAGAGGCCAAAACACTTCTAATAGCTTATCCCCTATAGCTGAAAATAGCGATGAATATGCTCATGTTTTCATGAACTGTTTCTGAAGTTTGTTAATTTTACTCGGAATATTATTTTTGAACCTAATTTATTTATTACATATTCACTTAAATTAAAATACCGGTATCTGCATATGACTGCAGTTAAAGACGGCACATGAATAAACTTTCCAAATTCGAAATCAAACAATATCTCTTCAACTTCAAAAACCGAACGCATCTCCCTATTCCTCTCCTCTCTTTCCTTCTCTTTGCTTTTTTATTTGCTCTGTTTCTTTTTTGCTCTCTCCATCTTTCACTGTGCCTCTTCCTTCTCTTCCTTTCTCTTTCTCTGCTTCTCACATATTAACTCTAAATCTCATTATTTCTCTTTAGCTTTTTTCTTTGTGACTTTTTCATTCATTCTTTCTAGCACTTTCTCTTTCTTTCCTTCGCTATACTTCTAAGAACTTTTCAATGAGTGTCTTTTGGCTCGAGTCAGGCCCCACCTCTCAGGCTCTGGCGTATAATGGGCGAACTTGACCCAGCGGAGCGGCTGCATTCGTTCCGCTACACCTGACGCGTGAGACTGTTCATTGTGTTGCGCACGCAGCATTGTACTGACCTTGTCCTCTCCGGTCCAAAGAATCGCAATTTAGATATTTGCTGTCTCATCTAATTAAACCGGTTGCGATAGCTCTCCGGTGGTGACACCGTTACCTGGGCAGCATTAAGGACCGGGACCTGGGCAGCATTAAGGACTAGGGTTCGAGTCCCTGCGTAGTGAATTTTCGACTCTAGCTCCATGGGCTGAATTCAGCCACAGTCTGGAGGAGAATCCTAGCGGTCGGCTATTCTGGTAGTTTTTCTGGTTTATCCGATCGATTAGGCCAATGACGGTGTAGTATCTTAACAAACGTGTCATGGACCGCGCGCAAGCTTCCTTTTAGGTTTCTGTCTCCTCCTCTTCCCTCACTCACACATACACACTCACACGCACATACATGTACACACACACAGGTACCAGACCACATATGTCGGAAGTTCAGTCGGGTGCTAATAGCTTGTCCAGACAGGGAAGATAGCTAAGTCGGGGAAGACCGCAAGTAGCTTGTAGGTCGGCGCAGAACCTCACGTTCCGGCGAGCAAAACATCTTCAGAGATACAAAATGCACTTCACTAAACTAGTGGCCTACGTAATTAACGTGTCTGGAATCACTGGAGTGGCCAGTTTGAGATGGAGTGTTCAGATTGACTGGAGTGGCCAGATTTTGATGGTTTTGCATGATCTGTAATGTTTTCGTGGAAATGGTTTTGCATAATCTGTAATATAATTTGTTTTCGAAGCGTTGGTTCAGATAGAGAATGCATAAAGCAGGGCTCTGATTACTCCATTATTAAGGGTGATGACATTATTTAAATTGTTGAGTCCTTACTTTTAGAGTTTAGAAGTGGCTTCAGATGAATTAGTTTTATTTTGGCTTGCTGTGATTTTTAATGCTATGTTTTTGTTGTGGTTGTTTTTTCAATTTAGTCTGGTATCAAGTTTCGGCACTAGATATTAGACAAATAGATTGTGTGGGGACCATAGAATTGGCTGATTGCTTATGTGGATTAGAGTTGGGGTTGAAAATATTCTTAATGGGAATATTTTGGTGAATGATTTTGTAGGATTGAGTTTCATTTTTCATTTGATAGACCAGTCATCAATTTTATTTAGATGTGTTTGAATTTGCTTATGGAGTAAGTAATTTGAGTGGTTGGACAAATGGCGGGATCGTTAGCGCGTGGGGCGATGTGGGTACGTGCAGTTATGGGAATATAGGCTGAACATATGTTGAAAAGCTTGGAGGATAGTGGTGAGACTTGAGGTAATCTAGCTGTGATTCCACAGAGATTGGATGTATGTTTATCGACTGTGACTAATGTTTTGTTGTAGAGGAAGCTATTGTTTGTGTTGATTAAATAGCTGAGAGTGCCTACTTCCTTAAGTTTGAATGTTATGCCAGGATGCCACACTTTGTCAAATACTTTAGAAATGAACAAAAATTTTGTATTGTATGAAGTTCTTTTTGAAATGCAGTGTGTATGTATTCCTTGATTCTTAATAATTGATGCGAAGTTGAAACGTTATTACTGAAGCCAAACTGGTGCATTGGGATTGTTTGAGTTTTGATCAGATGGAAATTCAGTCTTTAAAAATTAATTTTTCTAGGATTTTTGACAGAGTGGGAAGGAAACGTCTGTATCTATATCTGTCAGTACCGTTAGATTCTTGAATAGCTTGGGGATGGGTATTTCATTTGAATTTTTCCAAATTATTTGGAAATAGCCAGTTCTAATAATTGAATTGTAAATATTGGTAATATATGCTGATGTGGGATTGGGGAAGTTTTTTATAATTATTTTATTTTTTGCCATTTTTAAAGGCACGTTTTTAGTTAAATTGGTGGCTTCATTTGGGAAGATGTTGATTTTATGTGGTACATTATTGTTGGGGGCTACTGCTATTTGGAGTATATTTGAATGCAACAGGTGAGTTGGGGTGATTGTAGTAGTTGGGGTGGTATTGGGAGTGAATAATTTAGAAAAGTAGTCGGCTAATGTTTCAGCCTTCTCATAAGGAGCGAATATCTTTCCTGTAGGAGTTGTTAGTGGGGGTATTATCGCTTACTTTTTTTCGTGAATTTCTGCAAAGTATAGTTATTTGTGCTTGGGACCTGAATTAAAGAAGCTTGTTTTCCAACATCATTGTTCTACCAAAACTGTTAATATGGTTCTCATTTACATAACGAAACTATACAATGTGACGACTTTCAAAGTATAGTTTTTCAAAGTCAGTGTGAAAGAGGTTATCAAAAATATTCTCATCCCTTTAAAATCTTTCTAGAAAGCTTTATCATAATTTTTGTATTATATTTCATTGAATTAGATTTCTATCCATTTTATGCCATATGTATGATGCGTTTCTATTCAAGTTTTCTGCTTAGTGTTTCGTGTCATTTTTGCACGAACTGAATTTTACAGTTGCAATTAGTGATTGCCTTATTTTTCGAACAGTATTGAAATATTTACAAAACGTTTAATTCATTAAGGAAAAAGGTTTCATAATGCACTTCACTGTTCCATTTATCTTTTTATTTATTTCATTCCATTTCTTTGAAATAGCTTGAATCGTGAGGCATATTTGATCATAATTATAGTAGTTTGATATATTCTTACAAGTAATTCAGTAATATAACCGAACAACCGGCCTCGTCCAATTATATGAGTCGCCACCGCATCGACAGCGCAATTTCGATTTTCGGGGCAACTGGAGGATCGCACCACGGAACACCGAACCAACCAATTTCATGGTCACGCTGCGACGCGGTGCACCAATGGATGTCCAGAGCCGTTTGTCGGCGTGTACGAGAGGCGCGAGACCGTTCTCTGAGAGGACGATTTTTGGCCTGATGAGCTCTCGGTCAGGAGATCATAGGGTACGTACCACGCCAAGTGGGGGGAAGGCTCAACGGCTGTAAATTGGCTTCATTTTTCGTACATAAGTGCTTCCGAGAGAGGATCATTCGTGTACCAAAAATTTCCGATGTCATTGCAAAGGGATCACGAGTTCTCATAGATTCTCAAACTGCTTAACAAAATTCTTTTATTGAGAGTGTACCCCTGCGTTTGCAGATGGTGTGTGTAAGAGATAATCATCCACATTCTAGAATTAACACTTTTTTTTGCAATACTGCAGGTGTTTGTGAGAGGTAATCAATAATGTCCACAAGTTGACCAAAAATGTCAATGGGTATTGATATTATTGTAAATGAGGTTTCCTCATGGTGATTTATTTTCGCTTTACACAGTAATGTTGTTGGGGACCATCATTCATGTGTACTAAGGGTGTTGTTTGTCTTTTTGCTGTGAAAAAAGGGCTCACATCTGCTTTTTCTTTATTTGTTTCAGGTGTATTATTGGTCAGTTGTTTTTGTGTGTATGTATTTTTTAGACGATGATGTAGTGTACAATCTCAACATGCTAATATTTCAGTTCAATGTGAAGTGAATATCTCTGTTTGTTAATTATAGTTTTCAACGAGGCCTCCCATTCCCACATCCAGGAATATGTTAGCCGCGAGACAACATAAACTGAGGTTTCCATATTTATGATAGAATAATTATTATTTGTCTAATTTTTAAGGGACTTAATCACTTAAAATTTTATTACATTAACTACCAAATTTAGATGGAAGACCGATTCTTTAGAGTAATAAAGTAAAATTCCAAACTGTATACCTTTTACTTTCGCCTTCCATTTACGTCGTATCTGAACCACTAAAGTCACATGCAAATCCTCTGAAACCAACGTAACTGGTAAACTGGTTTCCTCATCTCATCCTCACATTTTGCAGAGATGATCTTTACGCTAGACGTTTATAATCTGATGTTGCTTCAGTCACATGTCCCCTTTGCTCTTCAAGTCGTTTCATTGATATCTAAGACAAGGGTCATACTATTTTTGAATCCATTATTTTCAGTCAAATATTTTACAATTTATTTTTATTGAATGTATTTCATAAAAAGAGACAAACCGACTAAATTAGCTCAGGGAAATATATGTTGCGAAAGCAATGACTGAATCTAGGTCGAATTCAGTTGCTGTTTATGGTTGGCTGCTTTAATCGTTAGTTTTCCGTGGTTTAACCATTCAATACCAGGCGAATGACGAAGCAGTGTCCTAATAAAAGGCATTGAACTGAGCGTGATCTTCCTTTACCCACGTTCGCTGGCTATCACTTGTTCGTTCATCATTCATTCATTCATTCATTCATTTATTCATGCAATATTCGTTAATTCATTCAACATTCGTTCATTCATTCGTTTGTTCGTTTATTTGCTTATTCATTCATTCCAGGTACGACCACATATTGTATAGACTACGCCTCCTTGAAACCCCCGACTACCTATTCAACATCAAAGACTTCCTCCTCAACTTTTCTTCAATCTTTTACCTTCAAAGTAAACAACTCACTATCAACTATCCATTTCCCTCAACCCTCCTCACTATCCCCAACGCTCTTTAACATATTCACCCATTAGTTACCCCCCAGTCACCCCTCAAGTTCTCGTCTTATCGAAATGGTAACTTAACATAAAAACGCATTGCGAAAACCTTAAACGCATTGCGAAAACCTTCACGCTAAAACGCATTCCACCTGCCTCTCCCTCTACCTAGTATCTATCCACTCACATGTCCAGAGCACAGCAATCTATTAGCTTCTTTGAATCCTGCCCGTCTAATCTGGAAAGCCCATACCCTGGCGAAAATCGGTATGTGCACCAATGTACGCGACATGTATGCGCAAACGCACACGGAGTGTACATGGAGTCATATCTCCTATGTACGGAATGTGCAAAAGAAACTTGCCACGATATCCATTTTTGTGTACCAAATGTGTACTTTGGCCCAAATGAATGTACGCTTGAGTGCGAATTGAAACGTACTTGATGTGTTCACGATGGAATCCAAAGGGCGCGTACACGAAATGCACAACGACGTAACCGTTGCAACCCGTGGAAACCACCTTCCCTCGGAAAAGGTTGTAGTGGAAAATTTCCACAATTCTCTCTGAAACTGTCATTAGCTGAACCCATTTGAAAAGTTTCCACATTTGACTTCAATTAATTATAAGTATTGGCCTGTGATGGATTACTTCACTAGGTGTTAGCTTCATGGACTCAACCTAACCTAACCTAACCTAACCTATGTGAGTGTTCTCAAGCAGCAAAAACTTTCATTGCAATTTGAATATGTGTGTTTCCACGTTGGGTTTGGTAACCACATCTCAACCACTGCCACTGCCAGTGGTTGAGTTATTCTTCTTCATTCTGTTAATTGTAGCCTACTGGTGAATGTGTATGCATGTATTTCGCCGAATTTGAGCATCTAAGGGCTCGGAAGAACACAGTCCTACACCATTTCAGGCTAGAAATCATTTGTAAGGTAAAATGAAACTCGAACATAAAACTATTAGGAATCTATATCTGAATTTACCGTAATAAGTTACTCTTCGGCTGCCAACATTTAACACTAATTTTAAGCCTACAGGCCACACAGAATTTTACTTGTCACCTTTGATCTAAATCTGACATAGGGCTGTGGTTTCAAGACTTTTATTTAATCTTTCTTTCTCTCATTTACATAATGGTAATGGGCACAATAATGACTCATGTTGGTGAATGTATTAATAATTCTCAGCTCTCATTTATTTGAGAACTGAACTGCATATTGATTTTAAATTACTTAACATTAACTATACGTTTACGGGTTTGTGTTTTACGTTAGTACATAAATTGATAATTCGCACCAATCTTTGTCAATTAACTTTTTGTTTAATGAAAATGTGTTATTTCTGTGTAATATTTGTTGTTATAATAAAAAATAAATAACAATCACTAATATTAACTTAAATTTAAAGAAATTTGACAAAGAAAATATTTTTTTATCATTTGTTAATTCACAATGCTTGGTGCTTTTTTATAACCATATTAACAGCTTTTCTTCTCAGAGCAAGAAATAAATAAATTATTATTACTGGAGACTCCTAAATAGTCCTAGTTGTCCATGTGCAAAGCACTGCCCATTCTACTACATGATTTATTTATTTATTGTAATTTCCAATTAAACTTTTAATGGGAACTGTTGTTTGTTAAATTGAAATTGAAATCAGTAGGTAGGCCTATATTGGGAATTCTTAGTATTAATACAGATTGCTCTTTTCACAACCAGTTTGTATTTCACATTCAACAAAATTATTTTTTTAGTTCCTTCACTTTCAGTCACGGGCCGTTGCAAAACCATGGCACATCAAGATGTCGTAGTTAAAGAACACGAACTCCTACCTTTCACTATAGTTTAAGAATGGTACCCCGGATGTCTCAATAAAATTCAAAAATTCAACAGTAGAGTGCATACATTGAACAATATGAAGAACAATTTCTATTGAAAAAAATGTTTTAATTTCACGAGGCAACATGTGCATGATCTTTAAATTTACAGGATCCACATACTCATTTGTTGAA
The DNA here is from genome assembly GCA_011170035.1 of Teleogryllus occipitalis. Lineage (NCBI taxonomy): Eukaryota > Metazoa > Arthropoda > Insecta > Orthoptera > Gryllidae > Teleogryllus > Teleogryllus occipitalis. The sequence continues at coordinate 14,362 of BLKR01000449.1, forward strand.
GCGAAAGTTGCTCGTTAGGGAAAACATTTTTAATCAGTCTCTACATTCTTGTCAATTGTACAAAAATCATGAGAAAATGAGGTATTATCCTCACCATCAACTTGCACTTTATCCTTTTCCAATATTTTATAAATAAATAGAAAGTTTACCTCATGCTAAATCATTATGAATACGTACTCCCATATTTTGCTTGAATTCTTGTTTGAATTCTTTGCTTGTCTTCTCATATCTCACGAGGGAAGATTTCTTATACAGGCATTTATGTACTTCTGGCAAGAAATAATTGCTGATGCTTCTATCAAAATATGAAAACATCTCATTTTAGAACAACATGAATAAGAAAGTGGCTTCATTTACGCTTCGTGTACTTCTGATGAGAAATTATAGTTCACCCTTCTATGGAAAAGATTATTAATATGTCAACAACGGTGCACTAAACACTGAATAACACTCTCACTAAGGTGATAATTATGAGATAAATAAACGTCAGTTCTTATATTCGTTTTATCCTAAAATACAGGAAAATATAAACAAAATTTTATCATCTTAAAATAAATCAAACATTTATCATCTTAATTAACTGATTATTATTACTTACAATTAACTTAACTGACATTGATACAAACAATTTTAAATACACAATAACATTGATACAATTTAACATTGATGATACATTTTTAACATTCCATAGCTACTCTTTTCAGGTGTTTCACCGATGCTACTCTGGGTCTATCAGACCCAAGTGTTCTCCAGCCCACTATTTCGAAGATACTATTTTTGTTGTTGCATTTTCTAATCATTTACAATGAATACATGAATAACCTAAATGTTTTTATTATTATTGTATTTTTAACTTTTTTGCCGTATAATTTCAGAACAGCTCCTTTTTGTCAATTGTAGCTACAAGATAACCAAAAATGGAAATAAAGAATCTTGCTAAACCTTCCTGTTTTAATATTACATGTTAGTTGTACCATTAATCACGGCATTGAACAAAAAAGAGGTAATAAAAATAATTCTATTAGAGTTCTAAACACAAAGATCATGTATTTATTACTTATCTAAAAAAGCAACAGTGGGTCTACGTGACCCCAAAAAAATCAGGAAAACTAATTTTCTGGTGGAATAAGTTCCCAGTAAATACAAAAACTGAAATAATGAATTAGTACCATAAACACTTAAGCTACTGAAATTTTGAGGAGCATACAGTAACAATAACCCTGAAAAATTAACAAGTTTTTTCTCTTTGGGTACAGGATGCCCAGGGTAGCAACGGAAGATTTACTATAAAATGTTTATGCTAATGCAATTCTTTATACTTATGAAAAATCAATATAAAAATAAGTCATTGTTGAAAAACACCCAATCAACACCTATCTGTTCATCTTAATGAAATAATTTCAATTTAATGAAATAAAAACAAATTTCAGGGTTTCTGTAAATAAAGTTTTGGAAGATGCCCATTTCACATAACATCATATAAACCATATGTAATCCTGCATCATCCTTCATATCATCATATAATCCTTCCAAATCAACCTTGATTCTTTAATAACTGTTATCTCTCTGTAGAAGTTTGACTATTACACGTGTAATATTGTTGACAACATTAAAGACATACAGAGCAGTTTGCTGTGCACAAACAATGTTCAGATATGTTGTGCAACAATGGTGTACTAAAAACTGAATAACACACTCACTCAGGTGATATTATGAGCTAAATAAATGCCTATTCTTATATTATATTTATCCAAGAATACAGTAAAAAATAAAAAGAATTTTCAAACATTTATCATCTAAATTAAGTGAATACTACTACTAATTAACTTATTAACTATCTACTACTAATTAACTTAACTGACATATATTAATACAAACATTTTTAAACAGTGCCCCAAATATTGATAATAAATTTTGCTGATGGCAAATTGCATCAATGCTGATGGCAAATCAATAAAAAAATTGAAAGTCTTTTTTTTAAATAAACACATTGAATGCCTAACGGTTGATTTATTTAATGAAAAAAGTAATATCCCAGGGCTGTAGTAAATAAAGTTTTGAAAGATGCCCATTACTTACTATAACTAGGGCCCGGATTTTTATGACCTAAAAATCAGGGAAATATGCAATCATTTATGACCAAAAAACCTAAGTAAATATGATCTTAAAAATAAAATATGACGTTACACAAGTTTATTTTTTAAAAATTCCTGTTGATTTTTTAGGTATAACAAATACAAAATTCACTCAAGAACATATTGTAAATACGGTACATACGGTTTGCAGTCTTTGGAACTAACTACCATTGTAAAAAGAATGCTTGTGTCTGTAAAACAAATCAAGTTCAGTACAATAAAACCCATCAAACAAAATATCTTGCTTTACTACTGTATACTTCTCGTTTAATATTTTCTAATTTACTCTCAGTCTTCAGTTTCTAGAGAGTTGCATTGGATCACAAGGTGTATTGTCAGGTTTTCATCTTAAAAGACCTCTCCACATCACATGACGTCACGGAAGCGTATTAGAAGGCGGTAATGTCACTGCAGGGCAGCTTTGGGTCATTGTCTTCAAATGTTGCAGCATTTCCAGAAATTATATCGCTAATTTTGCACATTGTAGAATATAGAGGATTTCGCAGAAGGACACTTAGCAATTTGTTGTACTACACTTTTTCAGCCACATAACCAAAAGCTCGACCAAACTCACTTCGTTCAAATTCACTTACGTTTCAAATAATCCTTTGTGGTGCAATTTTTTAGTCTATTTGTGTATACCTGATAAATTGTCATGCGAGACACATTTTCAAGCCTTTTGTTCTTTTAAAACATGAAATATGTATGCATTTGGGGCAAAATTTGGTCAAAATATGACCTTTTACTAAAAACCTTGTAAATATGACTTTATATGCACAATAAAAATACCTTTTTCTAATGGACAATTCCTGAATTCGTGCGTGAATTGTTTTAAAATTCACCCGAAGGTTCTGAAAAAATATGACTTGGCATTAAAATCCCGGCCCTACTTATAACATCATAAAGTAGTCCAAATAAATCTTATTTCTTTAATAACTATTATCTGTCTGTATAAGTGTGACTATTACACGTGTAGTATTGTTGACAATATTAAAGACATACTGTGCAGTTTGCTGTGCACAGGCAATGTTCAGATTCGCTTTGCACTGGCAATTTTTTACATAACCCAATGTGATCAAACTTATCTAAATAACTTTGACGTCGGTTGAAAGAAACACATCACACAAATGAAACTGAAGGACAATCAGCGAGAGCTGCATGTCTTTCAGAAATGTTGTGAATGTAATTGTGAATTAATTGTGAATGTAATCATTAACCTTATTGGTATAAAAATTAGCACCCGATTGCATATTTTATATGCAAATTGCAGGAATGTTAACTAGTCATGTGTTGTAATTTGCAGCATTCATCCTGAAAACTTGAAATTAATTGAATTAATCTTTATACTAGTCATAATAACTCAAATGTTTCTTGGTTTCTTGATAAAATCAAGGAAAATTATTCTAAATTTTAATTTTGAGAAAATCACGCGTTAAGGAAAATAAATGCAACACGATATTTGAATTGAAAATTCGACACCAATTCTATAAATTTTATTTACAATTTCAAAAAAGGACTTTGCTACACCATTTAAATACCAAATAAGTTATTACACTTCTTAAAAAAATTATATTATCTGCTATAAGTGAAAAAGTTAACTTATAAAATGAATATAACTATATTTTCTCTCTGAGTCAATATATTTTGACCACTAACGAATCGGGGTCTGCATATTCAATAAATACAATTTCAAAAATGACATTTAATTAATAAAAAATTATGAGGATGATGATGATGATGATTGCATGCAACAATGGTTCTTACAATGGAATTTAACATGTTTATTGCTTACTGCGGCCTTTGATTTTCTTAAACAGATTAAGAGACAAATGACAAGCACTTGGCCGCTACTCTCGTGCCTGGTTACCGGCACGTCCGCTACAGCTCCGTAAGTTAGTCTGTCCGCACTTACGCGGTAATCGGGCTGAGCGTCGCTTAGTGCGCAAAATTACTTAGCTTGCAGTCTTCTGCGGCGTGATGTCAGCGGTGGCGGGGAATGTACCCCGGAGCTGGCGTCGGGCGGCTTGGCGTACTCACAGGCGGGAAACCAGCGATAGCACGCTCCCTCTGGGCCCACTGCTGCTTCGTCGTCGCACACATTCCTGGATACGCGCCCCCGGTCACAACAGCTCGTTGTCAATCGGAAAGGATGGTACCGTACCAGGCTAGCGGTCACCAGATAGGAAGCTCCTTCCGGTATCGAGTCCTTTAACAGTTCTCGGAGCATGTAAGATCATGCGGAGCCGAATTTTAGGCTGAAGTGCCAAGTCACCGAACACATGTCTTGAGAGCAATTCTCTCTGACACTTGTTCAAAAAAAATTAATATCTCTGACGAGTTCTAGCCGTAAGTGATTCTTACGAGTGTCGAAAAGTAGTCACTCCGACACAGTTCTCAAAGTCATTCTCGAAAGCAAGCAAGTTACTAAGTGCTTAAGCAAGTGATTCTCCAAAGCGAGTTCTAGAGTAAGTGTCCAAAGCAAGTTCTTTAGCGAAGTTCTCTAGCGAAGTCTCAAAAATGAAGTGAATCTTGGGCCACACGGGCCCACGGACGAAGGCACGCCTTCCCTCTCCCGAATCGGCGGGCCTCTTCCTGATTCGCTCGCCCTTTGCTAACGGGGCGACGCTTGAGCCAATTGCTCGCGAGTTTGATCAGACAATGTGAAGTATGTGCGAATGTAGGCCACGCAACCCACGGATGAACACTTGCGCGTAACGAAAGGATGGTCGTACCCACGCGGCACGTCCGCGGATCGAAATGTAGGGGTGTCTCCGGCGGTCGCAGCCTCCGGCGTGGCACGCGCCGGGGCGTCTCAATAGCACAAAGCGCCATGGCGGTCGTAAATGTGTCTACGAGTTATGCCGGGGGAGTTAGCCGAAGGTTGGACGGAGGCCGGTGTCAGAACAGGCGTCGATAATTGCCGTTTAGCGTGGAGAGGTTATTGAGTACGCGGGCGGAGCTGGGGGAAGCTTGTGTAGGGCCCGACAGTTGTAAACAAGGGATTCTTTAGAAAACGGTTCTGCCGCGGGGGCGGAACGCGGCGGGCGGAAGGATCGGCCCGGCGGAGGGCCTGGCCTCGTTGTGGAGGGGGGACGTTAACGGGACGCGGTCGCCTGGGCGCGGTTGAGTTGTGGGGGCGGGACGCGGGTCTCCCTATTGTGAACAATATTTCATTTCTTTTTAATTATTATAATTTCTTGGAGGACGTACCGTTACAATATGTTTTGTTTTTTTCATTGAAATCCACACGGAACTTTGGATATTGACAAAATCACCCCATGCCCATGAACTGGTAGAATTTAAGAATCTTCATTATGTGGTCAATGTGTAAATACCAGGCATCTGAATATTCTAGGCCCTACTACACTGTTTTTTCAGTTTTCCATTCTATCACATCAATTATCCAATTATGACCACTCGGCAGTTTGGAGAAGGTAGCCCTAATGTTTTTTGTGGGTTATCCCTGAAACAATAAATGTACTATTATTAATATGTATTATATATTAAATTTAGCCACAATTAAAGAAACATGATTGCTTACCATTGAGCATGATTGTGTTAGGATTATTTCATGCGTAAACTCTTTACGGGCCAGCAATTCATTAATGACGATACGAAAGGAGTTTGTTTACCATTGAACATGGTTGCATTTCGAAATTTCAAGAGTAGACAATCGATGGGACACATCCAGCAACAAATTTCAAATGAAATTGTGCTATTTTCATCGTAAATTGTCGCTTACTTCACGAAATCCGCACACTGATCACTGATTGATGTCTACTGCAATCTTCTAAAAGGGCACGAATTCACTACTATTATACGCGCACGTTTTCTTGAGTCCCGGAATACCTACCCCCAATCCTTCGCTAACAGTTGAAATACCAATAAATGATAGCAACAAGCGTTTAACAAAATAACCACAAATGTCATGATAACCAGAAATGTTTGCTCCCGTGTAATAGAAACTATTTTGCACCGAAAAAAGAACTAGAAATTCGATATAAAATTATTTTTGTCAAAATAAAGAAACTTCCCACTCCTCTCGCATCTAGCGAAGCAAGACCCAAGAAAAAGTGTGCGGATAATGCTAATCAAACCTTGTTTGCGTCCTCATTACTAAAAAATTCATTCAAAACAGCATTAATTAAAGACGATATAAAAATTCCATTTTATCATAACATTCACCTCTGTCACTTTAAATAAAACATACGTTATCCCGGATCTCGTTGCGTGTATCACACATGCACTACTTCACGAACTACAAGTTATGTGATGTACATAAAGATATTAACGTGTATTTGAAATGAATGTGTAAAGAACTTGTACAGCATGCAGGATATTCTAACAGCCCTTAAATGTATGAATGTATAGTGAAATGTGTGCGACGTTGAAATGTATATTGAGTGTCAGGCAAGTGCTGCAACACAGGAGAAATGTATTTGTGTAGGATGTACAAAAGAGGTGGATTAGTGTACAGTACAGACAGGAGTAGTGCATCAAGTGAAAAATACATAGTGCACAGCTGCTTTACGGATTTCAATTACCACTACACGGATTTTCGCCTGGGTACCCGTTCGCGCCTAAATCTAGCATATTCTTCCCTACGCCAACTCTATCTACACTTATTAATAGAAATTCATCACTTAACGTAAGGGCCAATTTACACTTCTATAAATGGCTAGTCCTCCCTGCAATCACGTACGCAGCCCCGCTATGGGGCAGTGCAGACCCCTCAACAATAAAACACATCCAAACCCTACAAAATAAAGTTCTCCGCACTGCTTTGGGTGCCCCACGGAACATTTCAAATGAACAAATTCACAAAGACCTGAAATTCCCTCCAGTCACCCAGCACATTGCCCGCCTCTCCGAAAGATTCTTCAACAAGCTTCATATCCTCCCTTTCCAATCGACATTCTCGCTAGGAAAAGCCACTAAACCGCATCCCGTCCAGATTCCTCAAAGGTAAATTCTTTCTCCCATAACTCCTTTTCTATATCCACACCATAAGCCCTTTTAATCCCATAAATTTCACAAACCGCAAGCTAAAACTCCTGTGTTCCACCTTGATTTTCCATCGAGGGGGCCCACCGAGGACATTCTCCCTCATATTTTTACTTTCTCGCCCTTACAAAGGTACTTCGTAAGAAGGTAAAGTTATGTAATCGTGCGCCGGAAAACGGCGAATTTTCGATAGAAAAACTTACGGCCGGGCCCTGGAAACGAAAAATTGGACCAATCCAGTAGCTAAATATTGAAAAAAGTTCTGTAACACGTGGTGGAATCAGAATCCATATATTGTGGGTCCTCAACACCGAAAATTGATGACAAAACGCCGTCTCTCTGTCCGTCTGTCGTCAAATCTAGCGCCTAAACTGTTTAGCTGACTTTCCCCAAAATTGATGTTCCTGACTGATCTGAACGAACTCGAGGCTTTGGGAGTTTCAAACATATTTTGATTTTTGATGGTTTTACATGAAGCAGCATTTACGTTTTAATGCGTCCGCCCGAGTTCGAACTTACGGCGCTTCTGTGTCTAGTGGTATGAGTGACGGCAAGTAAACTCTGAGGATCTGAGTTCGGGTCTCGGAGCGGAAAAGTATTTTGGTAGTTATACCGTGTAGCCCACCTAAGATGTTCCCTTCAATTTTCTCCTGAACCGTTGCAGATACTGAGATGCGGTTTTCACAAAAACTACTATATGCAAGGGGCACATATGGTCATGCATAATATCATTCTATAGCATTTTTTATTGCAGAGATATTGACCCAACTTCGATTTTTTAAATGGAACCCTATAGATTTTTGTAGCTCATCATAACAAGCGTGAAGAGACGAGTTCATAAATATGCATATCGTCGTATGTTGCATGACAAAATGTTCGAGAAATTAAGAGTTTTAAAGACGCACGCCGACTGCTGGTTTCCGTAATCTGAACGAGAAATACTGGGTGATATGCGGCGAGGCCATTCCCTTCCGTTGCGTCGACCCTGCGGTAAATGTAGTGATGCAATGTGCAAAGGAGCTCACGAAAACCCGCGATTTGCTCTTTGAGAATACACCCTCTCAGTCCTGGAGACAATGTATTCACCCATAGCCATGTTCTGAGTAAATATGTACGCCACAAGGTACTATTTTTTAATTAATGAAATACTACAAGATTTGAGAAAATATTTGAATTATTAACCGTAGAGAAAGCAAGGGAAGATTGGAGAGTGAACATGTTCTGAATTAATAAATGCGTGTGCAGTCAGAAACCAAATTATCTCTTTGTAAGACTGAAAACCTTTACCGCAGGGTCGACGCAACGGAAGGGACTGGCCTCGCCGCATATCACCCGGAACTTCTCGTTCAGATTACGGAAACCAGCAGTCGGCGTGCGTCTTTAAAACTCTTAATTTCTCGAACATTTTGTCATGCAACATATGACGATATGCACATTTATGAAATCGTCTCTTCACGCTTGTTATGATGAGCTAAAAAAATATTTAGGGTTCCATTTAAAAATTCGAAGTTGGGTCAATATCTCTGCAATAAAAAATGCTATAGAATAATATTATGCATGACCATATGTGCCCCTTGCATATAGTAGTTGTAGTGAAAACCGCATCTCAGTATCTGCAACGGTTCAGGAGAAAATTGAAGCGAACATCTTAGGTGGGCCACACGGTATAATTATACCGGTTTATGGAGTAGTATAATTTAGCGGAGCCGTTAGAAATAATGCGAGATACTATGTGCTTTCGTAGCATCACTTGCATTATTGCGTACATCTGTACCGAATATCATCTATCAGTTCTGTAAAGTTGCTTCGTAAGCTGAATCAGAAAAATATTTAATAAAACAAGGTATGATCACAAACTTAGGTACTGTATTCCCAATAAGTTTTGCCTTGTGTTAGGTTCGCATGGTAGGCTTCGGCGCCCGTTCCGGAGGAAGTGACCTCGTGGCTTCGCGGCCGCCCGCTTCCGTCACACGTTCGAGCGGCGGCGGCGGCGGCACGGGACAGGTCGCATTAAGCGCGCAGGTGGCCGATGTCTTCGCATCGAGCGCTCGCCTGCTTGCCTGCCCCTGCGCGCTCACGGGCTGCGTCCTCGTCCCCAGTCCTCCAGACCTCGCGCCCCCTCCCCCTCCTCCCCGCGTGATCTGGATCCATCCACGGCGAAGAACGACCAGGCCAGGAGGTGCATCCTTCCTCGCGAGAGAAACATCTGGACGAAGGAAAGGTTGCTTCCGTGTTCATAATTTCCAAATGCTCTTGTGTGTGGGACATCCGTTGCTGCCTTTAAACGATTAGCAAGGCATTTCATATACGTGCTCCGGAACCTGTCAAAACGTGTATGTGAGTTGATATTGTTTTTCTTGTCATTTCTTTACGAGAAGGTTCTGAATTCATGCAGAGATCTGACTTTGGCTTTTCCTCGACAGTTGTGGAAAATGACGCTTTACTTACACGATTGAATGCAATACGTGGTGAATGGCTTTTCTTTACCATGATACGAGGTGAAAATATCCATGCGTTACGCATAATTACAAACCACTGCATAGATCATCATTCGCTGTATAAATCTGTATTACTGGCTAAATATACAACTAAAGTATTACAATTATTCACTTTAAAATATTAACCGCTAATAATTACATGTGAGCATACACGAGATGTAACCAGATATAAAAAATGTTTTAAATTTTTAATAATCCATAACAGCGTATGTACCTTCCTCACCATTATGTTCCACGGGCGATGATTTGGACACGACAATGAGGTACAAGATTCAACAATTATTTTCGGTCAGTACATCGATATTACCTACGAACTTACGCAACCGTGAGCTAATTTTTATGAAACCTTGTATCAGTTTCGTTTTGAGCGTGTCGTGAATGAATGGATGTGTGAATATGCTTTAACATTCAAACTACGAGTACTAAACAACACCATAGAGGTACAAAACTATATTTCGTTTCTTACAAACATCCTGTATATCTATTGACTCGGCAAACTTCAGAGATTTTGCACCGAAATGTGTAAAAAATAATGAACAAATTTTGATATTGTTTTACAAACGTAATTTTCCGAAACTCGTGAAAAAACAAAAGAAATTCGTAGGAAAACATTAAAATGCCAAAAAAAGGTTCAATATCCGAGATTATCAATATACAAGATAGACAGGTTATTGTTTTGGATATTTTGATTTGGAAAGAAATACAAAGAGCTAAATTTCATTTTTATTCAAAAATAGTATAGCATTGTAGAACTCATTACGAGAAGGTACTTTACTTATTGCTTACAGAGGCGAAATAGGTTTACAATATGTGTTTATTCACCAGTGTGTTGTCACCAATCATAAAGGAAATAACGGTGCTCGTAAGTTTGATAAAGAGAGATTATGAATTATTACGGTAGTAATGAAACATGCTCTGAAGATACTCGTAAAATAATGACGCAAACTGCTTCTAACTACACTTTCCATATGAGTTAGAGATTAGTCGTCATCAAAAATGCAAATATTTAAACCTCGTCTTTTCTGGAAAAGGAAAAACATTAGGGTTTTATTTGTCCCGGTCTCTGTCGCCTGAGTAGTTATTGTGCATTATTCTGAGAATGGCAATTCTCTTTACATACGAAAATACTCTTATGATAAATGTAAAATAGAGAAATCGTTTGTGGGAAGGGAAATAGACAAGTTTCAGGGACCAAACGAGAATCATAAAGGGGCTTTTTGGCATTTGGCTTCACATTTTCTTGTGCTGTCATATCTATTGTAATTCAAATTATCTGAACTCTGAGCATACAAAATTCTGAGCAACAGAAACAAAATATTTATTTCCATATATATATATATATATATATATATATATATATATATATATATATATATATATATATATATATTCTAACACCACCACTAGTGTGGCAGTCGTCGGAAAGAATGCTCTTTCGAGCTTTGAATATCTCAGGGGGCAGGATCTTTAGGGTATGAGAAAGACACACCCAGACACAGAATTAGGTAAAACAGTAATATATTCTTAAAATATTGTATTGCACAAATCAACCCTTTTACACTGTCACAAAATAAGAAAACAAAAAAATACCCAATTGCTGGCTGCGCACTTGAACGCATGCAAACCACTGATGGTAAGACCTCTTAGAGAAATTTCCAAAGAAATATTTGCTTATGGTTTCACTCTTCGCCTAGCTAGCGATAATTTTCCTTATAACACCCGTGCGCGGAGTTCTTGCTTGGCCTATACTACTGAATGAAATTTAATTATTATTTTTTTTTACACTTCCTGAATTACTTTACCAGCATACATTATTACAGGTCTTACTGCTATTCACATACGAAATTTCCTCGTCAATTACATACAAAATGAGGAACACAAATTGATTATCTTTAATACAGCTTCGGAATGAAATGTACTACCGGCGTACGAGGTTATGAAATACTTCGCCGTTACTCAATTTTAAGGCGAACAGGCAAATTTTAGTATTCTGGTTTCTAGTACCAACACTACCTTTCTAGTTCCTGACTCCTACCTCAGTTTTATGCGAATTTGGAAATTCAGCCGTGCCACCACTCACGTTCCTGCAACGTAGCCCGCTTCAATGCCGCTCCGAAGGCCACTCGGTGTCCTTTGCGCCTGCCACCAGATCCAGGGACCAGTCTTCTCGCACCCACCACCAGATCCATGTACCAGTCTTCTTAACGCCCACCACCAGATCCACGGTCCAGTCTTCTTAACGCCCACCACCAGATCCACGGTCCAGTCTTCTTAACGCCCTCCACCAGATCCACGTCTCGCCTACCTTCGCCCGCCTTCTTGCGACACGAGTACGCGTATTGCCCAGTCTCTCCGCGTGTGCTAGTTAGCGTGTCGCCTCACTAATGCTTTTCAAAACTCTCACAGTTCCGCAACCACAGCAACTATTCTGATTCGTTCTAAATTTCACAGTTCTTACTGCAATCTCCTATAATGTTCTCCTTACACCACGTAGCCTCGCTACTCTATCATTTCCCACTTCCTACCACCTCCAAAACTACCGCTTCTCTCCCTCAACTATTCCGCTACCTTACTCGACTTTTCACCTCGGCGTCTCACACAAGAAGGGGCTCTTTTCCTCGCTGCTCCGCCGTTTAAATGTTGCAGTGACGTCACGGTACAACCCTACCGCGCTGCCCATATTCCGAAAGTGCACCGCCGCCGCGCTTCAGGCCGCAACTAGCAGGTAGCGCCTTTTTCGATCAGTGACCGACGTTTGGTCCTACCTTCGCTCTCCACGTCTCCGCCGACGCTGCGTGGGCATTGTGAGGTTTGTGGCGATGCCCCAAACGTCACTATATATATGACATATCTTGGCTCTCTCGATCAGGTTTCTCGTCCACTTTCTCTTGGAAGTCCAGTTGCAGTCCACTGTCTTTCGTTTATTATTAAACAATGTACAATAAAAGAGAGAGAGCAGAATTTTGATATGGTAAGTAATTTAGTATGGTGTAATTTAGAAGGTAATTTAGTATGGTTGGTAATTTTGAGGTGGTAAGCAAACAAGACGACGCGATCGCTTTTGTCGGTTTGCTAGTGGTCATGAAGTGTAAAAGGAAGCGAAAACACAAAACCTGGTGTAAAGATTGGCTTACAAAGAGAAATGAATACACTCCTACAAGATTACTAAAATGTTAATATGTTGTAAAGGTTGTCTTTTATTTAGGATTTATAGACAAAAACAGCTTCAATTTATTATAGACAACGTATCACATTTTGTCCATTAATAAAACAAAATGTGATACGTTGTCTATAATAAATTGAAGCTGTTTTTGTCTATAAAAAAGATTACTAAAAAGAGTTAAGTTCAGATCCTATAGATTACTGTAATTATTTGCGGATGAATGAAGTCTACCAAAACTGTTGTTACTTGTAACTCCTCTAATACAAAAGAAAAATACAGTTATGAGAACTTCTATTTCTCCCCATGAAAGACTGTCTGCTACTTTGAGGTTTCTTGCAGGGTCGACTGTACGAATGTCTCAAGTGTTCTGCTATAATATCACCCCAAGCTCTTGGCGAAATAACTCCGGTGACATGAGAAGCCATCTATAATATGCTGTAGAAAGTGTATCAGAGGCGTAGTCACTAGATAACATTATTGTGCACGTAAATACAAAACAATCGACACGCTCTACTGAAGAAAGTAGCCAAAACTAACTTATAACCTAATAGGCGTACCGGCGTGAGTCTCACATACGCTCAGGTCTACTCGCTTGCGCAGGTAGAAAGTATTGAATTTCGATTCATCTCCAGTCGCTTGCGCAGGTCGCCTCAGGCTGTGCAGTTTGGCCTGCAGCGGCTGGCACACACGTCCCGGTTTACCTGTACAGCTGACATGTTCAGGTACACCTCACCGGTATACCGGAACGTGTGTGTCGGGCCTTACGTAGCGTTTTGGCGCTATCCGTCAAATCCGGTTAGGCAGGTGACGTACACCATGACAGCTAATATCGGGATAGAGCAAAGCCTGAGACATTCGACCCCTCGGACCTCTCAGACCGGGTGTGGGACTCTTGTATTATCAGAATTGTATCTACTTTCTTAGACGCAGCGAAACCAGGCAAGGCCAACGTGTTAGTGCAAGTGGTGATGGGCGTGTAAGTCCGATGAAGTCACATCCAGTAAGACGGCAGCTAGAAGCGACCGAATCCGAATGGCCGTGTAGGGTTAAAAAACGAAAATATGCCGATGCTCCCTCCCCCGAGGACTTCTCCAACAGCCCTCACCCCACACACAGCTGATTAAGCGGCCTGCCCAAAATAGTGCTCTGGGGCCACCGCACAGAGCAGCCAGGGGAATGCCACCGGGGACGCAAGCAATAAGACATTCCTTTCAATACCACCCTTATGTGGATCGGAGAAACCACGGAAAACTATCAATGAGAGCTGCTGGCCCCTAGAATTCTCCTCCAGACAGCAGGTGAATTTGAGTCGAAAGTCTGCCCCTGTCAGAACTCGAACCCTAGTGAAGGCAAATTTTACCAAAACATCGATACATTGATGTTTCGATACATCGCTAAAGGGTTTTTTGTGTCAATGAAAACATCGACGAAAAAACATCCATGTTTAAAACATCCATGTTTTAATTGTAGAATAATAAACATGATATTTTCCTATCTATTTTTAATTACAGTGCGTAAAAGGGATATATTTTATTGTTCGGTTAAAGCATGTTAGTGATATGTTAATGAAAATTATTATCGAATGTAAAGAATAAAATTAACAATAAAGAACATCGTTTCGATCGATTCAGTCCCTTCCATTCATAGACCATCGAAATAAAACCTTCTAGATCGTATGTCATACACTTTATAAACATTTTAGTAATAATTTTTATATTATTGCAGTATACGTTATATTTTTTCTTATATTTGACATTTGAAATCTTCTAATCAATATTCTACATATATCATAAAAATTATATAAAAATATTTTTTTAAAACATTATAAAACATTGGGTGAAAAATAAACTCATTGATGTATATTTTAAAATATATCCTAAAATATGTATGACGGAGATAAAAACGAAATTGTCGATGATAAAGCGAAATTGACATCTCAGATTCATGCAGCCAATAGAAATACTTTTGACTTATCCAACCAAGTCGATAATTAATTTTTTCATAAAAGTGAAGTTAGAACCCTTTTATTTTAAGGTCGCGAAATGTCTTCCAACCAATCATAATAACAAAACACTACCAAATATAAATCTTGACTTACCTACCCGACAACTGGAATTAGCAGTTAAATTTCACAAGAAACGAAGCTCTTCTGCCTGAATCGTGCGTACCGCTCGTGCACCACAATGAACTAACGGAAGTATGAGAAAGACAGTATTGCCAGATAAACTCAAGCACTTCATCTCTCTAATAGCACTGTAAAAACGACAAAATGACAAAAAGAAACACTGAAATAATTTGGTGATAACAGATAATTTGAACAAATATAACTTTTCTCGCACGTATAAAACGTATTTTATTTATAACTATGTGGTAAAAGACGTGCCAGTTTGGAAGGGAATGATTGGTGACACATCACATGTTACTGTGAGGCTTTTCAGGATGGAGCGAGTCTGATTCACGACTTGTCAAAACGTCTGAAGGCCATTTCTAACACTACTGTCGATTCAGGCAATGACACGCCTGGCGACAATATACTTTCATAACACAAGTAGCTCCCGAATTTCCTCAGATTGCACAGGCGAAATGTGCAGCGTGATAAAGAGAACGACGTAAAACAAGGATATTGCTGTGAATTGCAACGACTCTGCATCGTGTTTAAACTCCTTTATTTGAAATTTAAAACAATAAATTTAAAATTTAAAAAAACCTGGAAGTTTTTGCAACAAAGTATCGATCTAAAGAAAACATCGAAAGCAAATAATCCTTGGATGTTTTGCCATCCCTCCGTGTGGCCCTCCGCTGGGAGGCGCCTCGCGTGCTGGGGTCGGCGGGGCGGCGGCGCGGGAGGTGAGCGACCAGGAAAGGCTGCGAAGGCGCGCGGGGAGCCGCCCCACCGCGCTTTACGTAACCACTCAGCGGAGGAAGAGGCGACGATGGTGTCTTCGTGGCCTCGAGTCAGCGGTCCCCGGATCGACCTCGGCCGCCGGCCTCGCCGCGGCCTCCGCCCGCGCCGCCGCCGCCGCCGCCGCCGCCGTCACAGCAATCGTTCGCTGCTTTAGCCATCGCCCCCGCCTCCTCTACCTCTGTGCTAGATAGGACACTGACCCGAATATCGGATAAGCGGGAGGGGGAGGCCGGAGTAATAGGTTCGATAAGCAGCCAGTGGAGATTGGATTAATTAATACAAGTTCACACAGGTAGAACGAGGTAGAACAGGTAGAACGTTTGCAGCTAAATCATCTGCTTGGGAATAAGCTCGGAAGCCGGCATGTAGGCCGGCGCCGGATCTCATAATCCACCCAGGGAAGATCACCGCAAACTTCATTGAAATAAACATGCACTACTCGTACGGGCATTACATAGCCGTTACCGCGCCCGAAAACACAAAATAATCAATAAACTGAAATATCATTGTTTCCAGCTTTTGATTACGATGAGGAAACTAATAAAAAAATATTTGAAACTTGCGCAGGGTTGTTTCTTGAGATGATAATTTACAACACTATACATAGTTGAAATATTTCTTATAGCGACAGTTCTGAATGATATTCCTTCACAGTGTAGATTGTTCTAATAAGCATGTCCTTATATTCTCTAACTAAAAGTTTCTTTATCCCTTTCGTGACCGATTTAATTTTTTTTCGGAAGTTTTATACACTAGATTGTATTTAAGTTACTTTTAAGATACTATTTCATTATTTATTCCTAAAAATTGTTTTTAATGTTTAGTTATTTAGAAATTCTGTCTCATTGGTCTTTCATGGTATGATGGAACACAATAATACTATGAATAATTGTTTCTATACTTTTCATTATGAAACAATACAATAATCAAAAAGTGAAAATAATTACATTTATTTTAAATAAAATTTTTAAAAGCAGGTTCAATGCAATGGGTTATTTTACATTCCTGGCACATTGTGTCTGTTCTTTTCCTTTGCTACAACCCTACTGCTGCCTTGTAATACAAAAATACGTATTGTCATAAATACAGAAAAAAAACAGAAATCAATTTACGATGTAATATAATGAATTAAATAATTAAAAATATATATTAAAACAACCTAAAGCGCATAAAAAAAATAAACCTGTGTGTTGTCCAAAACGAGGAATGCAATATTCACCTTCCCGTAATAGCGACAATAAATCACTCATCTTGGAAAAACTCGTAACCGGAACGCAGTACATATTCTCCACAAGGGTACAGAATGCACCAGTATGGGGTTATATGTATTCCAGCAAACTTCTAGAGGAATATATTAGGTGGGATATATATGTACCACTGGTCACGAAAGAGTTCTCGTACAACATCTCTTACATCTCCTTCTTGCATATACACAAAGCTCTTTTCATGTCTTGCTTTGACGTTTTATTAGCGATAAAATATTTGATGTGTTGTTTATTCCATATTAGGTCTGTTATATGAATGAATGATCAACAGAAACTTTCCTTTAAAGAGTCTGAATGCTTTTCATATAACAATTCTGTAAGAAATTATAATTTTTATTTTCTCTCCTTTCGAAGGTCTTCGTAAGAAAAGAAAGTTATGTAATCGTGGGCAGAAAACGGCTAATTTTTGGCAGAAAAACTCTTATTGCCTGCCCGTGTAGCGAAAAAAGTAAGCAGATATCTTCTGTTGCTAAATTTAGATAAAAATTATCTCCTCTAACACGTGAAGTAGCCAGAATCCATGTTTTGTGGGTCCTTGATACCAAAAAATCGCTTGACGACAATACATGTTTCTGTCTGCCTACTAACCACTATCGCTTAACCGTTCAGCCGTTTTTCATGAAAATTGATATTTCTCAATTGATCTGAATGAACTCGTGGCTCTGTAAGTTTCAAAGGGAGAGTACATCAAGCCTAAAAAATATTTTCAAAATTTTCTCAAAAACTGCACCAAATTTGTTAATCAAACTTTGTCTTCCGATAGCGTGAAGAACGTTTAAGAGAATTGCGGTGGTCTCATGTTTGTTGAAATCACAGATTTTTTTCAAAATTGAAAAAGCGGAATTTTCTGGGGGCGTCTTCCTACAACTATAAAATTGCAGAGAGCGATTTTTTACTTAATTAAATCTGTTCCTCATAGACGTATCTTTAAATAACTTCATGTTCAATTTCTTTGAAAATAGTATTTTTCACTAATTTTACGTAAAAAAGGCATTTTCTAAAAAAAACTCCAATTTTTTCTTTTAATTTCCTCTTCATATATAATAAGGGACGGTAAAAAAATATGGTGGTAATACCATTTTCGGCTATTTTTCCGTTTTTTGAAAATGCCAAAATAGCGATTTTTGCCTTAAAAAGTCTTTTGTAAAACATCAACCCTTTAAAAAGGTCATGTACAATGTTTTGAAAAAACGAGCTGATTTCGATAAATTAGTGTCTGACCTTGAAAAAATTTCTAAAAAACTATTTTCTCAAATCCCGCTCCTGATTTTTTCATTAATGTTTCTCCTCGTATGTAATATATAGTAATAAAATAGTGGTGCAATGTTACTAGACTTTCTTGCACTAGTTAGTTTTCTAATCTCTCGACTAACTTTTGGGTTATGCCTTATTCTCTTCCCAACTGCTATCTTTTGCCGCCTAAAGGACATTTTTTCACAATTCTTCAATTTTTTGGCTTCCTAATGCTAGAATTGTAATAATCATGTCTTGACTATTATAGAAGTGTAAAGCTGTGTCTCACCCTGATGGCCGAGGTGGTTAAATGGCACGCGCAAGGATCCATGCTCGGGTTCGCATCACGTGAGGTTTTCTCTGGCGAGTGAAATTCAGATAAAACATGTGTAATAAGTGATGTCTTAATAAGTGATGCTTAATAAGTGATGTCCATTGTCTGGACAGCTGCCATTTCTCGTCGCCCAAAGTATATTTTTTTTTACATTTTTTCAACTTCTCGGTTTCTTAATAGAAGAATCGAAACTGAGTTCAAGAAAATTAAAGAAGAGTAAAACTTCGTCCAAAATAGAAATTTTCATTGAAAATTTGGAAGCCGTTTTTAGGAAAATGGCGATTAAGCATTACCATAAATGCGAAATTTGAAGCTCTTTTTCACAGGAATCTATTGAGTTTTCGAAAAACTTCATTTAAAGTAATTTCATACACTTCCACTCACAAATGTAATAATGTATACAAATTGATGGAAATGTGCATTTAACCGGCGGAAGAGACATTTAAAAAAAATTACACTTGTGTAATTTTCGAAAAAATAAAAGAATTCACTAGAATGAACTTTATGTAATATTAAACAGTGCCATTAGCACTATCTATTAGAAAAAATTGAAGAAAAAAATTTGGAGCCATTTTTTAGAAAATGGAGTTTGTGCGTTTCTGAAAATGCAGAATTTTCAGCTAATTTTGACAGAAAACTCTTGAGTTCTCCAGAAAATTTATTTGACATTATTTAAAGAAAATATACTCATAAATTTAATAATGTAAAAAATTGCCTCTAATGTAAATATTACTGACGTGAGAGACAAGTCAAACAATATATTTTTGTCATTTTTGAACAAACAAATGAATACAGCTATATGGGGTTTATGTCATCAGATAGGGTGTGTTTGGTACTAACTCTATCAAAAATTTAAAGAAAAAATTTGTAGCCCTTTATGTGAAAATAATGTTTTGTAATTTTTTTAAATTGCAAATATTGCACTCTCTGTTGCACAAAAACCATTAAAATTTTTAAAACAGGATACATTACCTTAATGAAAGAACTATTTATGGGCAACAAATTTCATTTGAAGGAAAAATCTTGTCTTTATTTTATAGGTGAAGGAAGACGCCGAAAAAAATTCAAACTTTTGCAATTTTCGAAAATTCATAGTTAACCGTGAAAATCGGACCAACGCCACCTTTATAGTGTACTTTACTCTGTTCTTACAAGAAATTTATGGAAACAAATTGGAGGCGCTTTTGAGAAAATTTTGAAAATGCTCGGGGGGACTTTATGTAAAGTACCCCAAAATATTAAAGAATGTTTTTCAAAATCGCAAAGCTTCAACTAGAGCTACATCTAGGGCTTTCATCAATTTGGAAAAGATTGTATACATAGTTTAGGCGCTAGCGGTGTTCACATACGGACGGACGGACAGACGGACGGACGGACGGACGGACGGACGGACAGACGGACAGACGGACGGACGGACGGACGGACAGACGGACAGACGGACAGACGGACGGACAGACGGACGGACGGACGTTTTGAAAAAAGTTTTTCGGTATCAGGGGACCCCAAAACGTGTACTTCCGTTAAAATCTCGAAATCGATTTTCGGCAGCATTACATAACTTTCTCTATACTACGTATATACGTATGTAAACGAGAAAGTAACTAGAGGTGCTACAGAATTGTACAGACTTTCTCGTAGTAAAGTTTTCTAATTTGGTTTCTGTGATAAAGAAAACATTTGGAGCCGTTTTTGAGAAAATTTTGAAAATTTCTGGGGAGCTTCTTGTAAAATAACCTCAAGTTTTAAAGAATGTTGTTCAAAATTTCAAATATTCAACTAGAGCCAGATGGACAGAGGTTTCTTCAATTTGGAAAAAATCTTACGCATGGTTTCGGCCCTAGCAGTGTTGACGGACGGACGGACGGACGGACGTTTTGCTTTCAATTGTCTTTTCGGCATGAAGGGCCCATAAAACAGGGATTCTTATTACTCCATGTGTTAGGGGATTTGTTTCTTAATTTAGCAACTGTACTTATCCCCTTTCTTGTTTTCATGGCCAGGCAACGCCGTTTTTTGCGCAGTATTACATAACTTTCTTTATACCACATATACGCGAAATAAAAATATATAAATCAGTAGTGAGATCTATCCTAACATGCCCATCAGAGTCACAAAGGGAAACTAAAAGAATGCAACACCAGCTGGAGGCCTCAGAAATGCGTGTGCTAAGGAAAACAGTCAATAAAAAACACTTAGAGAGGAAATTGATAATATTTAATAAAATTAATGTTATCTCCATCATCGAAAAGATAATACAACGCAAAAAGGAATTGAATCAACATAGGATACAAGAAGACAGAATTGTCAGAATATCGAGGGTTACAAGGCCAATGGGAAGAAGAGAACCTGAAAAAGGAGACCTAGTCGAAGATCGGAAGATTTCTGAATCGCTGCAACGGAATTGATGTTGGCCGTTGGCCTATTAAGAAGAAGAAATTAAAATCTGTATTTTTCGCGTCGAGCCAGTGTTACAGCCCATGAACGATGTTTCTGAGTTCGTTTGTTTCTGCTCCGGGCGAATGCGCCACCGCTGCCTGGAAATCGCGTGCAGGTGAAATGTCGTAAGGGTTGGAGCGAATTGACGCGTTGGTAACGGAGGTAGGGATGTGCCCTTAACAGCTAAACTGTTATTTCTTAACCATTAACGTTTCGTAACTGTTACGCGAAATAACATTTATTTCGTTTATCCTGTTATTGACTGTTATCGGTTGAAATGCATAGAACTGCAACTTACTGGTCATAATCCGAACTACTACAAGCTTTTGTGCCAACCATTTTGTACGATAACAGCTTCACTGCAGCTAATCAATCATGATTTGCCAGTGTTCGAATTATAGATTCATTAATACATAATTCGTCATTATTACACACCATGTGTCACAATATTTTTATATTTTACTGTATACACTACAAGATGTTTGTCCTTTAAATTAAGTCCGTCCAATATGTTAACTTATTTCTGTCCCATTGCTGCTTATGTGAGATCAACTAATATTTTTCTAGGTCCGATAAAATAAAATCAGTTACGGTCAAATAACTCTCATTATAATACTTGATATTCAACAGTCATTAACACTTTAGCTATAGGTAAGCAAAAACACTATTTCTCCTCATTATTTTTGTCACTCGTCACTTCACTATGCACAAGTTGCATATTTGAAAGAATATTTGCAATCTGAACCCGAATCACTTTCATTTTAGTAATATTCTATATTCTGTACACATTTGCTACACATTATATGAATTACTAATCATCCTTGGCAGTTCATCCAGTCTCGTTCATATCAACTGTTTCTCTGACCAAACATTTTAGGGAAAGTAGTGCAAGGAAGCGTCGTAAGGTAGCTGCACAGGCTTTATGGTGCTACCAACATTATTCGTTTTGCATGGTTTAACTCTTAGCAGTCGCTACAACTGCTTTAACTCTTAGCAGTCGGCCATGTTAGGTTGCTGGTTATGGACCTGTTATTTTTCAGCTGTTATTAATAACAGCTATTACGAGTCAGCTGTTTTGGTGATAACAGTTATTGAAGAAAAGCTGTTAAGCCCATCTTTAAACGGAGGTGGTACTTTAGAATGCTGTGTGAAGGTAAATGTCACGAGCTGATTGGAATGCTGTGTGCATATGGTACTTTGAATTCACAATTTGTCGGTTGAATTCCCTTCAAAACTTTGATAGGGCGGTTCTTTAAATTTACAAGATTGAAAAATATATTTGATGAGCGTTTTGTAGCTTTTACTTGCCGTGAATGAAGGTTTGGATGAAATGTCTAATATCTACAGTACGGAGGAAGGTGAGACGTTCTGAACATTTAACAGAGAATTGTATTCAGATGTGGAGACAGGATATCCTTAAATGGATAGCACAGGGGAAGATAAGCTTTTTTAAGGTTTCGTTTACTGTTACTGCTTTAAAGGTTTATTGTCGGTTACGGTGAATTATTTATTGAAAATTTTAAATATGTTCTGATGTTAGACAAACATAGAGAAATAATTTATCTCGACAAAATACTTTCAACATTTATTCAAATATTTTGTTATAATTTAAGGGAGTAAATATTGGAACAATTGAAGGAGTAAAAAAGAGTACGTGATCGTCTGGCACCCAAGTTCAAAGTAAAAATAACTCGTGGTACTACAGAATGGCTCAGACTTTCTCGTAGTAAAGTTTTTTTAATTTCCTTGGTGTGGTCTGGCTTTACGGTTTTGCCCCTCCTGTTTCCAGCTTCTATCAATCTCCGCCCACAGTACATTTTTTAAAAAACTTTCTCACCTTTTCGGTTTGCTAATAGTAGAACCGAAATATTAGTTCAAGAATACTAGAGTAAAACCTCGTCGTAAATAGTAATATTCATTGAAAAATTTAGAACCGTTTTTAAGAAAACGTCGTTTAAGCGTTATTGTAAATGCGAAATTTGAAGCTCACTTTCACAGGAATCTAGTGAGTTTTCGCAAACTTCATTGAAAGTCCTTTAAAGCACCTTTACTCACAAATCCAATAATGTATGCAAATCCATGGAAATGTGCATATCCACGGTATGAGAGAAATTAAAAATATTTGTGTAATTTTTCAAAAAACAAAAGATTACAGAAAAATGAACTTTATGTCACTTTACGTCAAGAGTACAATTAGCACTCGCCGTTGCCAAAGTTTGAAGAAAAAATTTGGAGCCATTTTTAAGAAAATATCGTTTGAGCGTTTCTGATAATGCGGAAGTTTGCGCTCGTTTTCACAGGAATTGTTGAGTTTTCGAGAGACTTTATCTGACATCATTTAAAGCATATGTGTTCATAAATGCAATGATTAAAACAAATTGTTGCTAATGTAAATATTAGCGACGTGAGGGACAAGTCAAACTAGAGAAACGAGAAACGCAGTTTTGTGGTGAAGTATTTCCGAACACAATCTTTCAAAGAGTGCCGGGTAGCTTTCAGAGAAAAAATTTCATCTGAGTCTATTCCGAATAAAAGTACCACATTTCGGTTAGTGAAGTGCTATCGTGAGACAGGAGGTGTGTTTGATCGGAAACGCAGTCGCAGAATTACAGTGCTCACGCAGCGAGAACTAGAGGAAGTTCAGGATGTTCTTTCAACTTCCGCGAAAAAATGATTAAGGGAGCTCGAGGAGCAATGTAATCTCTCGTATGGAAGTGCATGTTATGCCACAAAAAAATTAAAATGTGCACATTCAAACAGCGGACTTCCCAATAACTTAAGGTTGCCGATCGGGCTGCTCGCATGAATTACTGTAAGGCGAATTGTTAGCGAAGGTCTTGATGCACCTGATAAAGTGATTTTTAGTGATAAGGCTTCATCTGGGTGGATATGTTAACCAGAAAAACAGTAGTTATCTGGGGTACCTAGAGACCATAGGAAACAGTAGAGAGACCATTGCAATAAAAAAGATTGGAGTATGATGTGCCATTTATCGACGCAGATTAATTGGTCTGTTGTTTTTCAAAGAAACAGTAACAGCGGATACGTATCAGAATAAATTGATAAATTAATTTGTTTTAGTATATTTTAATTAGTTACTTATTTTTAAAGTAACCTTATTCAATAATAATAATAATAATAATAATAATAATAATAATAATAATAATAATAATAATAATAATAATAAATAAAAACAAACAATGTTCTGCGAATCTGAATTTATAATTTATTAATATTTATTTAAAACAGAGAAGTATAAAACATATACATTTCTGGAGCATATGTTTTGGAGCGTATGTATCTTGTTATGAACCTAAAACAAGCAAAATTTATTATTAAATTTACCTCAATGTATATTTTACATGGCAACATGGCATATATTTTACCCGGTACTAGGGTATCAGGGCCATCTCTGGAGAGATACTGGCTACACCACTTGTGAGATTTTTCTCTTAATTTAGCAACTGGTTTTATGCACTTTTTCGCTACCGGAGCCCGGCAAGGAATTTTTTGGGGCTGAATATCCGCCGTTTTTTTTTTTGCAGCATTGCATAACTTTCTCTGTACTAGGTATATTACTCCTTATATACGTTCGTGGACGAGGAAGTAAAAATTACGTTTTTATAATTTTTCCAAAGGCAAATGAACAAAGCAATATGGCGTTTATGTCATATTATAAAGTACATCTACCACTATCACCACCAAAAGTTTAAGGAACAAATTTGGAGCTGTTTTCGAGAAAATCTTGTTTTCGTAAATTTTTTAGAATTGCACATATTTCTGGTAATATTGCACAAAAAACTAAAAGTTTCAAAAACGTGGTCGTGACCTTAATGAAAGAACTAATTATGGACAACGAATTTAATAAGAAGGGAAAATTCTATCATTAATTTTATAGTTGTAGGAAGACGCGGGAAAAAATTCAATTTTTTCAAATTTTCGAAAATTCAGAGTCAACCCTGAAAATCATTCCTACGCCACCTTTATAAGGATATTATACCCTTTTAAGAAATTTAAAGAAAAAATGAATTTTGAGAAAATATTGTTTTTTTAAAATTTTTCTTATTGCACTCAATATTGCGCGATAACTACTAAAAGTTTCAAAACAATGTGCCTGACCTAAATGAAAGAACTAAATATGGAGAACAAATTTTACTTGAAGGAAAAATCGATATCTTCAATTTTGGAGGAATAACAGGAAGTAAAATTTACTACATAAGAGAAATATTTGTAGTAGTAGTTAGAAATAGTAATTATTAAGAAACTAAAGTAGAAAATACACAATAAAACGCACAGTACATCCTGCCCTCAGCGCTCCTCCATATCCCGAACTAGTGATGTTAAAACAGCACATACTTTCTGGCCCGTATTTTCACGTAAAATTACGCGACTAGTACTCAATTTTCCAAACAAAAAAAAAAAAAAAAGATATTCATGACCTTATTTCAAAATATATCTTTAAGGAACAGATTTCATTCAGGAAAAAATCTGTATCTTCATAATTTTAGTTGTAGGAAGATGCCGAAAAAATTTCAAATTGTGCAATTTTCGAAAAATCAGAGTTTTTGACGAAAATGAGACCAACATAATTTTGTTAAACATCCTTTATTATCTACAAGAAAATTTAATCAAAAACGATGGAGCCATTTTTTTTTTAATTTGGAAAATGTCCCACGGGCTACATGAAAATACCCCTCAAAATTAAAATATCGGTTTCAAATTCAAAGAGCGACGACATCACACACATCAATTTGGGAATATCTATTTTAGAGAAAATAGTCTGAACGGTTTAGCCGAGGAGCTTTCAGTTTTACCTGTACCTACTGCTCAGATATACAAATTCCGACTTCTTTTCTCTAAAAATAATCTAACTGCACATTAATTTTCACAAACGTCCATGAAATCAACAATTTGGAGCAAACAATTTCCCTATAGTAGTTAACTGTCGCGGATTTGTCTTCTTGATTCTTTCCTCTCGGATTCTTTTATTCCTGAGAGAGTGCGAAGGATGTTCGGTAAAGGCTTAGGGCAACCGCCTTCCTTCGCTGGGGCTCGGGTTCGATCGCTGGCCAATCGAGGTGGAATTTAGAGTGAAGAAAAAGAGTTTTCGGCAGATTATTGGGATTCCACCTCCTCCCATTCCAGCATTTCTTCATTTATCTCATTATCACAATCATTCACTTATGAGTCTCAATAAATAAATAAATAAACAAACAAACAAACAAATAAATAAGTAAATCAATGAATGATATTAATAAAATTAATAAATAAATAAAATTAAATAAATAAATAAATAAAATTAAATAAATAAATAAATAAAATTAAATAAATAAATAAATAAATAATATTAAATAAATAAATAAATAAAATTAAATAAATAAATAAATAAAATTAAATAAATCAATTAAATAAATGAAGCTTTCCCATGTTATAAGGGCCCCATGCCCGACTGCACAGAGGCGCCTTCTTCTCCGCCCCTGAGGGCGAGGGCGCGGCCCAGAACGCGGAAGTGGCGGCGGCAGCTGGGCGAGCAGGCGTGCGTGGGCGGTGTCGGCGGCGAATGCGAACCCGGGACCGCAAGGCCGTCCTTTGTGCTTCCCGCGAGCAGAGGTCAGCCGCGGTGCGCCCGGCACCACCCGCGCTTTCAGGATGCTCTTCTAGGCGAACGAACACTCCGTACGAACGAACTCATGGCTCACTGGCATGGTCGGATGGTTAATGCAATCAGACTTACTTGCTTCTCTCTTCCTACGTTTCACCTTTTCCCTTCCGTACCAACTTTCATTTACTTCTCATTTTCTTTCCTAATAATCTTTCATTTTCTCTTCACCTTTTGCTTCGTTTTCCCTTTCTTGGATTTCCTTCCCCTCTTTCTTTCTTTCTTTCTTTCTTTCTTTCTTTTCTTTCTTTTTTCTTTCAATTCACTTACCTTTTTCGTGTTTTCCATTCACTTTCCTCTTTATGGTGTGTCTGTGCAGTATTTTTATTTGGATGAAACAGCGTTTCTGATGCGTAATCCTAATCACACGTATGACTGATCCAGCAAGAAAAATTCTTAAACCAAAGAGGAGTTCATTAATATCGTAAATAAAAGCGTAAAATATGTACCATTACTGTCATATTATCTGAATGGCCTAATCCAATGCTACGTTTTAATGTAATACGAAACGTTATGATACGTGCTATATACATGATGACATATATATGATACGTTACGTATACATGATACGTTAATACATTATGATATACTATATGATATTACACATCAAGAAGTGCAAATGTTTATCATAATATCTAATGCAAACTAGGAAACGCAATGATGTTTCTCAATCCGCGAGAACTCGCATATTCATGTACAAGAAAGTATTACTCTAAGTATTGTCTGTGAAAGTAATGTATTAATATTGTTTGAATAAACAGTGTGAGGTAACATTAATACCTTACATGAAATATTTAACATAAATAATAATAATAATACTAAATTAGTTATGTAGTGTTGTGATAAAGAAGATGTTAGTCCAAGGCCCGAACTGTGGTGCTGAATATCATAAGAAAGAAAGAAAGAAAAATAATTGTTTTATTATTATTTTAAAGTACACTTCGCCACTACTTTAATAGTAAATTGTAAACAAATTCCATTTTATAAGCAAAAAACTTCCACAGTTCCGATATTGACACTGAAAGTTAATATTAAATTAAAATAATAAGGATGTCGAAAGGAAGAAATGGAGATGCAGACATGTTCTTAAAAAATAATGGCTCTGAGAAATTGAAATAAATTTCTGCAACTGACCCGGTATGTTTATTTTGAATATCAGTATTCAGTTTCTATTGACTATAACCGTCGTCACAAAGTCCTAATCTTCACATCACCAGAAAGAAAAAAATTATGACTCAATACCTCCTCAGATATTAGCATTTCTGCAATTCAGGAGTTAATCTTGATCATGTAGAGATTAATAAATTTCTCTGTTTATGTTTGCAAAATCTAAATTGTGTTTATTTTTATTTTTCAGGGTAAGAAAATCTGTGGCCATAACCTGAGAAGTTGAGTGCGTCTATATTTGTACCCTTCCACTCCAACGTGCGTTCATATTGATGAAGTGTAATCACACATCTTGGTAAGTTGAATGCGGTGTTAAAAGTCTGTTTGTATTTGGCATGTTAGTGCCCGATTAATCCGACTTCTGCCAGAGCGGTGTTTGTAGGCCTGCTTTTGTTTTATTATTCGCCTGGGAGTAAGGAAGTAATGTGGCGAGCACGAAGTGTTCCCATAGCTGTATGTACCTTACTTGGCTCGTATGAACTTTTTTCGTCACACAACAAGAGAAACTGAGACTATTTTGCATTAGAAAGCTACAGCTCTGTTTTTGCCCCTCCCGGGAATCAAACCGGGGACCTTCACACAGAAAGCTAGCACGCTGTCCATGAGCTACGTGAGGGTGTTATTACCGTCGTCTTCGAGAAAAAAATCACAAGTCACGATATTAAAATGCCGTATATTTCCGGTATGTGTCGCATTTGCCAAAATGTATTAATATTTGCATTCTAAATATGTTCAGTACTCAAAAATTTGAGATCATAATTTTCATTAATTTAAATTTTAGATACTGTGTTCGTATTAATAGTACAAAGTTCTATATGGCTTCCAACAATGTAAATAAAGTCTTCACCTTGTGTTGAACGTGTAATAAATTATGCACACACAAATAGAAATTTAAAACACAATTTAAGGCAGTCACGAAAGAAAAGTGAGCTCTGAAGGCCGGTTACATTGTCAGGATTTCGTTGCTCCCGGTATCCCACTTGGAGAACCGCCAAGAATAACTTCTGCAATGCGGGTACAATTTTCACATCCCCATAGGTTTGTATTTGACCGAATAATTCTAAGAATCCAAGGAATCAATCAACGCCCAAGAATAGACGTATTGAGATTTGTTTAGTTTGTATTGATACAATTAATAAAGACAACAAAACATCTGTTGTATCTCCATGACCACCACTCAAAAATACTTGAAAAAACACAAAGACTACCTTCGAAACTAATTACTCAAACACCAAGACTAAGTAGAAATCACTTATACAAGAAAATGTGCCAGGAGAGTAACAATTTGTTCAATATAGTTGGTTAATCTCGGGTTTACGGTGCACTTCGGCCTTCGTGTCACAGCTTCCTTAATACTGTATGTTATCGTTCACTTCTGATTCTTTTGTCATGAGCAATAGACAGAAATGATTCATCATTTATGCGGTACATTTAAATACTAGTTTTAGAAAATTCCTTTTGGTAGAAGTGTAGTTTATGATCTGTTTCGCGCACGGCTTGTGATGCTTCGCTACGCGTGTCCAAGTTGAGGACAAGGCTCGTACCTTCGACCCTCGCGTTTACATAAAACATCCTTCAGTCTGTCCAAAACATAATTACAAACGCATTTTATGCGAATAATCATTAAAAATTATTTGGAGTGTATATGTTCTTTATGTTCTGCACATGTACACGAATAAGTTTATTTTAAAAATGAGAATTTATTTTATTGGGAACACTCACTTTTAAAAGAATTTCTTGTCGATTGTTTCTCAAAATAATATAAACAATTCCTCTCTGGTGAACGATAACATACGTGCTCACCAATTGGAAGAGAATCAAATCACGTCAATGCAAAGTAATCGAGGAAGCTTAGGTTAAGGTGCACCGTAAACTCGGGATCAGCCGTCTATTTATTATAATGTGAGTGAGTGGTTATTTATATTAGTCTCATCAAACTATTGGGGTAATTAATCCGTAAGTTTGTTGCATAATATATCCCTGAAGGTGGCAGAGTTTTTTGCCCTCTGAAATGTAAGATTCCGCGCCAACCGACGAGTAAGCTTACCAGATTTTCCCGGAGGGTCAATCACTTCATCCGGGGCCAGCTGCAATCTTCCAACAGTGAGATACTGTAGTACAGTGTAAAGTTTTTTTTTTTTTTGCATTACGTTAATTTTTTGATCAGTTTTTCTTTTTGTATTTTTGTTTTATGTTTATAAGCAATAAAATATCTACCAACTTTGTCATTTTGCCTTCCCGTGATTGCTTCTGCATCCAACTGTGAAGATGAACAATTGTTATGTTTAATTCCCCTATCAGCGACCATACGGAGTTATTTTAAGCTCTTTTCTGTTGCTTTGTTTTTCCACTGTGCACCGTCATTCACCTACACATACCGCCTTGCAAGCCTCTATGCATCTCTCTTTCTATCATCCGTTCATGCACCCCATATCTCTTAACATCATACATGCATAGTTTATCCTCGCGGTTTTGTCTTTCACTTTCTGCAACCATTCTGTAGTGTCTTCTACCCAATATAATATTTCTGCCTATTGTAGCCACATAGGAGATCGTATTAGATGCTACGATCAAAAGTGACACCAAAGAAAATTACAATTGGTAAAAAATTAAGATATTTTTGTTGCAAAAAACTAGAATACTACTACTAGAATACTAGAATACATAAGTTATTATATTAAGCTAGATTTAACATTACAATTGACAATGAAAATTGTGTAACAATAACTTCTTTGAAAATGAAATTCAATTTAAATAAGAGTTAAAATTGGACGGTGTTGATCGTACTGAATAGACCTCTTACGGATTACGTAATGAATAGTTCGTCTATATATCTACAGCGTTATTTTCATAATGACCGGGATTGATTCTGTAGACTTCATATAATTGCTGTATTATGAATTAATCATGTTAACTGTTTATTGTTTACAAAAATACTGCGCATGTGGATTAATATTTACCATTGAGCAACACGTCACATACCGTTTTTGACTGTTTTTGACTAAATAAATAAATAAATAAATCTTATTTGGAACACTAACTTCTCACACACAAACAAGAAGGCTCCAGCAACACGTAAATTGAGGGATGGCATAACCGAAACTTTAAATCCATGAACTCTTTAGAATGGGAATTCGGGAAAAATTATTTGCAATTTTTGTCATTTGAATTCCAATCATTCTTTGAATCTGGAAGTATTAATGCTTTCACATTTTTCCTGTATCACTGTTTAAGATGTTGAGATTTCTTCTTAACTTTGTCTTGTTCAAACACTGTCTGCATAACGCAACCCAACAGAGAAACGGCCGGCCGTTAACGAATTAACAGCCGTCAGCCGTTATGGAATCACGTGATATTCAGACTATCTATTAAACTTCGAAAACAAATGTTCAACAACATAAGTAACACAAATACACAAGATAAATAACACATACAAAAGTAATTTTTAACAATTCAATTTAAATATTCTTATTTTTTAATTAACAACTCTGGAAGGACTAGAAATTATTATTGATTTCTAGTCTTTCGTAATGAGACCGCCTTCGTTTTTGAATTGATTTCCTGTCTTTATTTAATAACTAGTGAGAACCCGTCAAAATATGACGGTGTGATCTAAGATAAATGTAAAATACTGTGCCCAGACTAATGTTCACAATATGTTGCATTGTTTGAATCTTTAGGGTATAACGAAGATATTATGTGATGTGGAGTTCACAAAATGTTGAACACGTATTGCCCATGACCAGATGGCAATGCAATATCGGCACCAAATTACACTAAAGAAAGACCACTATTATACTGACGGATATTATTTCTAAAGTTTTTTGATGTGTCATAATCTCCTATAAACAACTGTTTAATTTCTTCTGGCATATTGCTCGAAGGTTAACTTATTTTCCCATGTAAGCAACACACAGTAAACTTGTTTACAGAATTTCTCTGACATGGGAAGTACAAAGTAGAACAAAACTGACATTTCATAGACAATAACCCAACAGAAAACGAAATGACCTCACTATCACGACACATACGCTGACTTTCTCTTTCCCTGCTCCCAGTCAATGTAGTGCGTTTGAGTCTTTTGGGGCGCGTGGGCAACGATTCGGAATTCGACATAACCTGTAAACAACTTCACTACAACCGCACAAAACCCACTGTCCGAATGTTCTCTACAAAATACACTACAAAAGCAAATATGTATATGCAAACTGTCATCTTCACAATGCAATTACTACACTGAAACAAAACCTTGACGAATTGTGAACAAATCTCAAGAATCAAAACAAAAACATCAAGCAGCGCCACCATGAAGCGGCGGGGACGCACATCTGTAGACTCATATATATCAATTTTCAAACAGCCACCCTTTGGAAGAAAACAATTGACTATTGATAAGCGTACTATTAAAGAATGATTTAATTAATTAATTTACACCGTAAATGTTGGTGAATCAACACAAACAATATCTGATAACACATCAAGGGATCACATTCTTTCATTTAAAAGAAAAAATACTACAATCGGTTCAGTAGAAGCTCTAAACGAAGCCATGGCAGAATACCTTATTTTTTTAAATATATAGATACTTCATATACCTCGGCCCCACGCATAGAGCGACTGATACCACTTTCGTAAGGATCATTTTATAATAATTTATATATATTATAATAATGATAAACTCGCTTATTCTCGCCCCATGTTTGGCTGCCAATATAATAAACTCGGCTACTCCCTCTATTTTATACATTAATATGCCCGTTTACTAGCTAACCTTTCGAAATTCTAACAATTTATGCGGGCGTGAACTTGTGATGGCCCTCGTACAGGGACCGAAACGTGGTACTCGTGCAACGCGCGCGTAGATCAGCATCTAACTACCTTAATCACAACACATTCTTTAATGGTTATTGATGAACCCGAATGCATTCATCTCAATTTATTTACTACTTTTATGGACTGTTTCTTTTCCTCTTATGTTTCAAAATGACAAACATATGTACAATGATAGTGCCCTCTGACGGCACACAAAACAAAACATAGCAAACAAACAATACCCTTAATATTAAAACACAAAGAAAGGACAAAATAATGACCATCCACACTGAAAATCACATAGTACAAAATTACATATGAAAATACATTCATCCACACCGAATTCGCATTCTGTCGTTTCAGATTGTTGACCCTCTTATCCTATAATGAATTGACAGGACTTGGTCTTCGACAGATGCCTTTGAAGTCGCCAGATAATAAAAAAAATATCCATGCATCCCTTCCCTGATACCGGATGAACACTGCAACATGCGGTCATATCCCGCGTTGCCGTCGGCAATGGAACCG